>ML978216.1:0-43202 GCA_010015745.1 Setomelanomma holmii
GAACTAGCTGCGCAGCACGCGCACGCATCTCACTCTCTTGGTATCTTTCCTTATTTGTGAGGTTTCCATCCAACATGGATACCTCAGGGGGTGTGTCAGCCTGGCACCTCAGTTCACACAGTACACTGTGAACTGCATCTCACGTGACTCTGTTAGTCACCTGCTTACTCATCTGGTTGTGTATATAATCGCTCACAGTAGCTCTCTCAATACAACAACCTTCTGCCTCATTCATACCTGCCCTGTGCTCCCACATCCAACATCAATATCCGATGGGACGATTCAGTGTACAAGGAGTGCAGCCTCAGGTCTTGCCAGAATAGTTCGGCCATCTTTCTGGTGGCAGCCTGTGCCACCTGTGGCGTTTCACTGTATGAGGACTAGAGCTATCGCTGAAAGCTTAAGTCCAGACCGATGCGGTCTCTGAGATGTCGGAATCATCATTCTCGAGCCAGGGAGCGGTCGCTCTGGCCGGGATCTCATCGACTATCTCGAGGGTGTCTGTGGGCGCCTGAGACAGGAGAAAATTGCACAATCCTGAAGTTGCGGTCGCTGAGACGTCCTCAATAATGTTTGCGGTGCTGAACTCTGAATTTTCGCCCATTGTCCTTCATATCCGAAGCTGATAAATGTTGTTCGCTTTCATGGCTGATAATCTGCTCCTGTGTGTTCTCCAGCAAAGGCTTGCGAGATTTAGGTAACGGGCCCAAACGAATGGACCGATCACTGTCCGGTGAGTGAAGAAGTGACAAAAGTGAAGCTTTGTTTCGAGCAGAACGGAAAGCGCAACATCGCTGACTAAGCGGACATCTACACTTGCACATGACTGCACATACCCTGTACTCGTCGATGAGCTATTCAGCGGTCGACATACCGTTCAACACAAAGCTTTAGAGCGGCTGTAATTGACGAAGAGATCACTCGTTTTCCGGACTGACTCAGGTCAGCTTGTTCTAAAGCACCTCAAGTTCTGAGACAGACTGCACCGTCCTGTCGAAAGCAGCCTTCTGAGAAAAGTTTCTGTGCCAACTAGCCAGCGGTACGGAGCCTCAAGCATAGAGATATCAGCCTCTCTTCTGGCTGTTGGTGTAGTCCTAGTGAATCTCTACGACTATAAGTAATGGAAAAGTTCGTATACCGTCTTGCAATGTCACGATGGAATACGCAAATGCATGCGGCTCAATTCAACGCATGTCTCATATTCTGCTAGCTCGTCAAGATATCCAAATCGAAGGTCAAGTCCCCGTACAAGAAAGCCGTACGACCACAATGTCGCCACTTTTGTCTAATGCCATATAGAAGAAAGGTATAGAACAAAGAAGCACGAAATAGCAGACGCGCAGTACATGTGATAAGTGATGACCGATCAAACGACGGAAAGGAGAAGTGTAAGTATTGTCGTAAACTTGTTGTGGGATATCGAGGTATTTGTCAACTGAAGTAAAGTAGAGGAAAGCAAGAAAATAGATGACAGGTGTAACAAGCCCAAACCCATTATGGGAGGGAAAGGTGCTTGTCGTTGGTGTTGACTGGACCTGTCACAGTTGGCTGAGTGATGTTGGAGACTGAGAGCTGGTGGCTCGAGAGGAGTCTGTGTGGTGTGTGTGGTAGAGGCAGACTCGTCGACTCCCAGTCTTCCTCGAGCGGACGTGTTCATTCCACACTCTTCACTAACGATCACCTCGCCGGAAGTATCGCCGTGTTATCTTCCGCAACCTCATCCTCAGGCCTACTCTTCAGCCCATCCTCAACCTGAATACCCTGCTGCACCCACTCCATCTTCTCAATGTCTTCCAGACTCTTGCGACCACGATTGACCTTCTTCAGCAAGCCTTCAACGCACGCTTTCGCGCCGACCCAATCCTTGCCCTTCTCAGCGTCCCACTCGCCATCGTCGTCGCCAAACTTGACCCAAACCCAATCACATCTTGCAATGCGATGTACTGCTCTACTTCGTGCAGCGGGCTTGCCTGGTGGCGGATCGAATGGCAATCGGCCCTCCATAAGTGCGTACAACAGGACACCAAGTGCCCATGCGTCGGTCGCACGGCCGTCGTATGGTTGGCCGAGAAGAATTTCGGGTGCGGCGTAGTCTTCACTTCCGCACCTCGTGGTAAGTAGCGGGGACTCAGGTGGAGCAGGAATGCGACGTGATAGACCAAGATCAGTAAGTGTCGCTATGGCATGTGGATGCGTCTGCAGGTTTTTGAGAAGTGGCACGGTCGCGACCGGAATGTTCAGGAGAACGTCTGTGCAGCATTAGTGAGTTGTTGCGTAGGGCACATACGAATGACGAATGAAAAGAAATGGTGGACAGTACTTTCTAGCTTGATGTCGCGATGCACAATCAGCTCGTTATGTAGGTATCGCACCGCGCTGACCATCTCGGCAAAGATGCGCTGGACGATGCCAACGGTCAACTTGTCTTGATGGTCGCTGGCTACATCAAAGAGGTCACCACCAGGGCAGTATGTCAACACAATGAGTGCCTGTGCATCATCGTGATCGAAAGCTTGCAAATGGACCAAAGAAGGATGTGACACTGATCGGAGCATCTCCACTTCACGCTTGAGGCTGAGTTCAACACGCTCTTCATCGGCCCCACCCGCAGGGCCGTGCTCGACGACTTTGATGGCGACCAATTTGCGGGGATCCAGTGTGGTTTCAGCCAACGGATCCTTGGCCTTAGTCTTTTCACACGTGGCGAGGTAGACTTTGCTGAAAGTGCCCTGGCCGAGCTGTCGCACTGGACGCCAAAGCTTCTTGGACCTTTCTGGACCCTGGCGAACTACGATATACTGGGTCTTGTCATCTTCCGCGATTTCTTCCTCCTCGGTATCTGTTACGCTTCTGTTACTAGCATTGCTGGCGGGTGGTGTTGGGAGGCCAACAGGGACTTTGGCAGTAACAAGTCCGCGCTGTGCAGCAAGATATTCTTCCCGATGCAGATGCTGTTGTAGACTTGCATCACCTCCAGTCATCGCATTTCCTATGGTAACATTTCTGGGCCGAGCATTGTGGAGCGCCTCTGGGGTGTATTCGCTGACGCTGCGATTCCGCTCTCGAGCTGCCTCATTCTTCTGCTGCGTGTGGCTCGCAGCAGCCGCCTCGAGAGCCGCTTCCTTCAACCTCTGGTAACCCTTCTTCTTGAGCGACGGCGACGGCGAAAGCGTGCCTCTATTGAACAAGGAGTCTCCGAGCGACGATCCAGAGGCACCTCGCGACCGGGGACGCGGTACGGCTCGCTGCCATGGGCCAGGGGAGTCGCTCATCACCAGCGGCGAAGGTAGCGGGGTGATGTCGCCCAGTGCGTTCAGTGCTGGGGACGAGAGCACTGAAGCCGGCGACAGCGACCCCACGCTGTTCGCAGACCAGGCCGTCCTCAGATAGCTCTGGTCCTGTATCGCAATCGGCGCAGTGGCCGACTGCCGCAGCGCGTCGCTGCTGGGGCCCTCCAGGATGGATGTGTGCAGCGGTATACGGTGGGAGAAGTCTGTCTGGAGGGTCAGACCCGTCGACGGCGCCCGGATGTGATAATGAAAGTTCGCGTTACCGCTATCGAATGAAGGTAGCAGTGTGTTCGATGCCGACGACAAAGCATTCAAGTGCGCCGCCGCCTGCTGGGTACTGTTATTGGTGTTTTGCGGTTGCGCTTGTCCGTTCGGCCCGTCATGTGAATCGGCCGGCCGGGTGCCAGACGGAGAGGAGGAGGACACGAGATCCGTAGAGGATAACTCGGGGCCCTCCATGGTGTTGTATCGCAAGCGGCGGCGGGATAGCCGACGTATCGCGTTCCAGTCACTCTGGGCTGCGGGCGATGCTAAAGATGGACGTGCACCTGCTTCCGGCAGTGATAGTGCGCCTCCAACACCGAGCGACTGGGTGCGTAAGCGCAAGTGCGGAGAGCCACTGAGAGCCTCGCCGCCGAGAATGGCATAGTGTGAGGCTTGAACAATACCGATAGCCACAAGATAACGTCGATAAAAGCAACAGGAGGCAAATTTGTTGATATCTCTCACTGTCATTCCGCTTTGCACGCGTCTCCGCCTTCGATTCCGAACATCCACACGTGCAAGCATCGCACTGAGAGCAAAAATCACAGAAAATCGCGCCTGGCGAATGAGATACAGGCATGATCACACAAGGCGGTCCGCGTTTCTGGTTGGCTGTAAGTCTAGACGTAAAGTTTGGGTAGCACGCACATCTTGGTGTCACCATGTTATCTCGCACAGATTCGTTCTTTGTTCCATTCCATTCCATTCCATTCCTGCTACCAATCTAAATCGTTGTTCCCGCAGGGCGCGCTCGAGCAGATGGTCGACGCCAGAATGCATCAATCTTACACAAAAAGGGGAACTCGATGATATGTTACACATGCTGCCAGCGCCAAACGACTAGTCTCTCTCGGTTCTGACCTAAACATTGCTGGACCCCCAGTAACAGCGCCCACAATGAACCATGTCATCACTTCGTCGTTCCCTGGTTGAAGCCGTAGTGCTGGTCAGGCGGGCTTGGGGAGAAGCCATATGTCGAGTACCCGCCGCCGTACCCGTTGTTGAATTGTCCTCCGCTGTTGGCAAAGTGATAGGGGTTTGTGCCAGAGTATGAACGATCCTCTTTACCTAAGCGACCTTGGTACCCTGTGCGCTGTCCATAGTGGGGTCCGAAGTTGTTGCTGTAGGCTGCACGCGGACCGTTGTGGGCATCTGGTCCATGCGTGCTATTGCGATGATCTTGCATGACGGACATGGGCGACTGTCCCTCCCGACCAGACTCGGTCATGTTGCCGTAGTAGCCAGCAAGTGAAGGCTGTGATCGGTGAGCTGGGAGAGGAAAGGGCGACGCCGTTGAGCTGTGAGCTGGAGTCAAAGCAATGGTGGCAAGCTGTTGGCCTGTCTTGGGATCGGACTGCCGCTGTTCCAACATCTTCTGCACACTCTGCATGGTCTTCTGGAGTTCTTTGACCGATTGTTCCATTGCCGCCGCCTTCTGGTCCTGAGCGTTCAAGGCGCTCATGACATCGTTCTTGATGAAGTCGAACAGTTTCTCAAGCTTTGTATCGATATTGTGGCTCTGCTCGCACGATCGATCGGCCTTCTCGTTGACGGAGTCGACCTTCATCTTGATGTCTTGTACATGTTTCTCCACCGTGGTGACTAGCTGTGTATGCCTGTGGTTGAAGGTCTCGAGTTGTTCCTTCTTAAGCGCCTCAATATGGTCCCACATTGACTTGGCCACGACGTCGAGGTGCTCGTTCGTCATGTAGAAGTGGTCATCGATGACTTTTGGCGTATGCGGGTTACCGAATGGTCCGGATGACTCGCGTGTGATGTAAGGTGGAGGGACTGCCGGGGCGGCGCCACCTGGCATTTTGTGCAGAGGGCTCGGGACCGCGCTAGGACAATTGGGTTGGAATTCTCTCTGGTACTCGGTCCTGTTGGGGCTGACGCCATGCAGCATGTCTGTAAGTCGCGATAACGACTGGTCAGGCTGCAAAAGTCCATTGGCGGTGGGTTGTTGAGAGGACTCCTCCTGCTGTTCGCCAATGCGCAGCTCTTGCATTACGCGAACATTGAGCGAGTCTTCGCGGGAGGGGATCAGCATTTTCGCTTCTTTCCCGTTATTCACTAGGTGGTTAGGGGAAGACCGTGGTTCGATGTCGTTCACGTCGCCCTGGAAGATCATCTCAATGGAGCCGTTGTTGGAGTCTTCGCGGAAGTGGAAGAGGTCGGCTCGTGAAATAACAGTGCAGAGAAGGCGCTTAGTATCAGACTATTCCCTATTGTTAGCTTTTTTGAACTACGACAATAAGAAGATGTCGTTGTGCAAGGGGCAAGGCTCTAAAGGTGAAGGCAGCAGAGGCCGAGTGGCGAGGCAGGAGCGAGGTAGGACGACCAAAACTGGCAAGTGAGAGAGGCGTGCGGCAGGAGCAACAGCGCACTTACATTCTTAGATGGGGTCTCGCCTTCCGCAAAAAGCTGGACTGAGCGGTTCGAAGGCGAATAGAAACGTGGTGGCAGTGGGCTATAGCGTCGACTGTTCCGGCTGTGATGTTGCTCTTCGCTCCAGCGATCCTGACGTGGAATATCGAGTGAGGCTCGATTATCACTAACCAACGGAGCACTGTGACTATCTTGCTGCTGCTCTTGAAAGCTACAACGGGTTTGTTGACTTGATCCATCATATTCGCCACGGTCCTGATCAACTCGCTGTTCGAGAGTAGCGGCATCTTTAGCGAGAGATGCCCATGGCAGAGGCTCGCCTGCGATCAATCGCTGGTACTCATCAGCGGTGCACGGAAGGTATTTCTTTGGGCTTTTGCCTGCCTCAGCGCTAGCAGGCTTAAATGGGGATGGCGACAATGCGAACGCAGGAAACTGCAATTTCGCACCGTCGTCGCCGGCACCATAGTCTTCACGCAGTCGATCTGATGGCGGTGCCCGGCGGAGAGGGCTGGACGGCTGAGTCACGTGCTTGTTTTCGGGAGGTGTGTCTTTGGCGGGTGGAGTTGGTGGCGGCCCAGATTCGAAGGATGTGTTGATAGGGATTGTCGGTGGCTTGTTCACACCCTTGGGTGACTCCCCATTTCCCCTTGGAGGTGACTTGCGGCTCGAGGTCCTGTTGCGACGCGCCGAACCTCGATGATGACTTCGTGCATAGGTTTCTTGGTTTAGCAGCTTCGCGGGTAACGACTTCGAAGTATCCGATCGTGGAGCCTTGGTCGGTGTCTTGAAAGGAACGGCGGGCTTTATGGGTCGTACTACCGCCTTGGTAGGGTTTCGCGGCTGGTTCCCAAATACTTGCGCAGCCTTGGATGGCATAGGTGGCGCAGGAATGTTCTGTAAGGTCCTGCCAAATGACGGCATATTGATGCCGAATATCTTCTTCTTGGGACTCCTGGCCGGCTCCGAACGCTCTGCTTTTTTCTCTTCGCTGATTGCACGGCATTGCTCGCGCAGATCTTGAGTCACGATCAATACCTCGTCCTTGCTGATGGAGTCTATCGTTGTCAGCATCTGCATTACATCTCGAAAAAGTTACTTCAAAGCGCTTACCTGCAATTGGGTGGGGTGGCACCTGGCCAGTCATCTTGAACAAATTCAGCTCTGTGCGCGACTCAATTTTGCCTCTCGTTGTCCTCTCATCCTCACCGACAGCCTCGAGCTGTGTCTGCGCGGCAATCGCACTGTAAGTGCTCCGCTCCGAATGTCTGGAACGCGCGGTAGATCTACCAGTGTCCGACTTGCGGGGTGAGGCGCGTGCCTGCTCCATGAGGTTGGTCAACGTAGTCATGGCTGAAGCGCGGCTCTTCTGAGACCCTGACTGCGGAAGTGGAAGGTGCGAAGCATCGTGCTCCAAGGGCGAGGTCAGTGGCGTAGTGGCAGAGCGCGGACCTTGCTGCGTGGAAGACGATGCGTTTCTCTTGTCTCGCTGCTGTTGACGTTGGCCGTTATCGTTACTATGCGGGCCATGCGTTGCTGGCATATGCCGGGGAATCGGAGGAATCTCAATCGGCGGCGGCCGCTTCTTTTGGTCCTCGAAAGGGTTAGACATCTTAGAAGAGAGCGTCCAGTAATCTCTGGTTTGCGATCTTCGAATCTGCGGAGTGACTGCGTGCTGATATACAGCGTGCGAGTAGGTCTGTCAGCAGGTGAGAACGAAATCAAACAACAGTGCCACAAAATGCAAGAAAAGATCGCCTTTACACAGACTCGCAGGGGAGCAAGATGCAGGCGACAACGTTCGAAGAGGTGTGTGGGGAGGAATTGGTGCAAGAATCTTAATGCGGTTGGAAAAGCTCTGCGGCCGACAAGTGTTGAGATCGATGCTGCCATAGGCAACACACCAAAACAGCAAACAGGCATGACTTTCACCTCGTGTGCACTAACAGATCCAGAGTGAGGATGGTGGTCGGAAAAGCTGACGTAATTCCACCACATATGGAGACAATAGAACTTGCGACGTTTCACTGAGCAGTCATACTTTCCGTCTAATATACGGTCTCGAGCGGTCTTGTTTGGGCAGCAAGGACTCTCGGCTACCTATACTAGCTCTTGCTGGTTCTCTGTGTGCTATCACGCGCTTGCTATGCAAATTTCGCCAGTAGATGAGAAAGAACGGTGAAATCAGAAAGGTAGGTCGAAGTATGTAGCTCAGCAATCAGCTACTTGCAAATGGCGCCAGAGGTCCGAAGGTATCCTAAAGATTCACGCCTTTGAAACAGAATCTGCAAATCAAAAGCTCCCACAAATAATCGCGATTCGTGTGCAATTTCCACGTTCTCAGAGGACAATGCACTTCCTGTTCTTCTTCTTTTTGTCTGGGTCACGGCTTGATGGTGGCTCCAGAGCAGCGACAATCGCCTGTGTCATGTCAGTCACTGAAGTCTTCAATACAGCCATTGCAGGTTACCTCGTCGAAGACGTCCTTCAGCTTGTACTGTGTCAAAGCTGAGCATTCCACATATTTGACCGCACCCAACTCTCGTGCCCTACGCTCGCCAGACTCCTTGCTGATAGGCTCCAATCTAACACTCTTCAGCTTGTCTACCACATCTTCTTTTGTCCTCAGATCCACCTGTGTTCCAACTAGCAGGCAAGGCACACCAGGGCAGTGGTGGTGCACTTCAGGGAACCATTTATCGCGAACGTTCTCGAATGATGCGGGCGAGGTCACAGAGAAGCACACGAGGAAGACGTCGGTTTGAGGGTAGGAGAGGGGTCGCAGGCGGTCATAATCTTCCTGTCCGGCGGTATCGAATAGGCCAAGGGTATATGGCTCATCACCAATCCTTCAAAACGTCAGCAGTGATCGCTGAATCCCAGCCATATATGCAGGCATCTCGTCCCCCTCGTCCTGGGACGATTGACACGAATGGGCGGAATATTGAGGCTCACATAACAGTGACAGCGTAGTTGTCGAAGACCGTGGGGACGTATTCTGAGGGAAACTTGTTGGTGGTGTAGCTGATGAGGAGACATGTCTTGCCGACCGCACCATCGCCGACGACGACGCACCTGCGAGAGTTGTTAGCAATGTTGCGCCTGCAGCTACATGTCTGCATGAGAGAGACTGCACGCACTTGATTGTTGCGACGACCATGGCGAGGCGTAGTTATGCTGGCGAGGACGTGTGCAGTGGATTTCTAGGTAGGTAAAGGCAAATGTTTCGTCGCAAACGAGACAAGATTTCAGGATCGTGTGTGCTGGGGTAGCGATGCGGAGATAAAGCTATGCAGCTAGGAAGAGCTACTGCTGCTGTCCAAACGAGGGGTTGGAACGACTGGTGCGCGCCTATAGAGAGAGGGATCCAGTTAGTTTGTCGAGTCTTGACCGTCGTGACAATCGCTGGCATGCGCAAGCGTACCTCGAGGTCCTCCTGCAGGCCCGCGGCGGTGCGTGCTACACTGGCTTGGGATTGAAACGCGAAACGTTAGACTGATCGAGGCTGGACCGCGGGTAGAGCGAACAATGGAGCGAGCGCTTTGTTCGGTGTAGACGGCAGCACACGTGGATGCGGACAAAGACAAAGCAGGCACAGCAGCGGCCGGCGTGGGCGCGGTGGTACAAGAAAGCAGTGGTCGAGGCGGAGAGGTCGAAGTTGGGGTGAGGTTCGGCACCGGCTTGCCTCGACGGTGAACAATGCGCGCTAGGGCCGCTGAACTGTGGCCCTGGTGGATATGCACAACTGGCCGCGTTTCTTCACAGCGCACGGCGGGCTAGACCAGGTCCCGCTGCGCAGCTAGCCTTATTCTATCCAGGCATGGGGCCAGCAGTCGCGGGCTCATATGCTTGCTTACGGTGCTGTGCCGCTCAGGATAGGAATGACGGATGGGATGCGCTGCATCTATGAACGCAGCATCTTAGATACATTCCGATTCCAGCATCGCTGAGCCCACATTTAGGCACGTCCGTGCATCTCTCCCGCGCAAAACAACGTGGCTGATTACCGGTAGCGCCCATATCCTTGTGCCGATATCTGAGCCGTCTTGCTTTCTTCCTGTGGCACGAGGGAAGAGGAAACGGGCAACGCGTTTTTCACAGTGGTGTGCACTAGGTTACTAGGTTGCCCATCTATCTCTACAGTTTCAGGAAATCTGGAAACGCGACAATCATGCTACAGTTTTCTTAGTACAACATTGCCGAGCGTCTCTCTATTATTCTGCTAGTTAATTCGGCTTCACCAGCTGCAAACTTAATGCAATTATTATGTGGAGCTCAGTCCCTGGTCTCCAGATTCTGGCGCAGGGCAAGCGCAACGACGTCGACGAATGAGCTGTGCCGGATCATCTTTACGGCGTTCAGGGTAGTCCAAGCTCTCTCCAAACATCTTGGCCCCTCATGCTTCGCAGCTGCGCATCAACACATCATGATGCATATACCAATCATCGCGCGCTTTTCATGACACAGCAATTGACGCGTCAGAATGGATGACCTCGAAGATGAACTGGACCTTCGCTATCACCGTAGACTAGAGCCTGAAGTATACCATCGGTGTCCGACACATGAAGTGCGATTACCTTCCGATTGGTCATGCTGCCGCTAACGTCTATGCAGTCATTAGATGGCGCTCTGAGAAATGAACTCGAGAAGAACGCATCCAGTTTGATACCCGTGGAGATTGTAACAGAATTTGTCTTTGCAGCCGCCTCAACCATCACCATTCCTGTCGTGCATCAGCTAGCCCTGAAAGCACTTATACAGCCAGCAGACCACCTTCAAAGTATCACAGTAGACTATGCATTGTGTCGCGATATCGATGGTAAAGATCGACTCAGGATACAGCGAGCGATAGCACGGTAATTGAACATTGACATGCGTTTCCGGCACGCACTCACGTGAGTCCGGTCTATCATTGAGGCTATCCAAGACGCAGATGGCTTCAAGTACTCAGAGCGCTCAGCACAGAGCAAGGAGGGCGGGGACGGAGCTCGACTCAAGTATGTATGCCAGGACAGCTTACAGAATCGCGATCGCAAGAACAACATGAAGAAAGAGAAACACCATGACAGCGAAGAAAGCGAAACCCAGCCGAAGAAAAGAGGTCAAGTGCTGTTACCCACCTATGGTTGTGGTGGAGCTATCCATGTCAAGTTTTCAATCGAGCGCCAGGCCATCAATGTGGTCTACAAGCACAATCCGATACACACCAGTCCAGCAAATGGCGAAAGGTAAGTCTCATCGCGTCTTTGGTGCCTGATGCTGCGCGGAGTCATCATTTTGCATGTATATACCACGTGTCAATCATCGCTGACTAGGATAGCAATCTGCCACCGTTGGCGGTGGAAACTGTATCCACTCCTGCGTCTAAGCCCAAAGCTGCAAATGGCACCAAGGAACGAAAGAGGAAGCGAAGCAAGAAGGACGCTGTCGAGGTAGAAGATGATTACAGGGATCCTGACTTTGACATGTCGACATACCCAGAGGCACCAGAGACTGCCGGGAAGAAGAAGCGCAAGAAGAGCGCCGCATCTGCTTCGCCAGATGCCAGCCGCAAGCTTGGCACAAAGAAGATCAAGTGCAATGAGGTTAAGCCAACCTGCAATCAGTGTCGGAGAGGCTTGTGGACATGCCAATACGAATTGCCAGGTGCAAAGAAGCGCTCGAAGAACGGCTGCATCAATTGCAAAACTCGGAAACGAAAGTGTACAGAAGAGAGGCCGTCTTGTGCCTATTGTCTGCGCATCGATGACGATTGCGAATACGCTGATTACTCCTGAGGTGAAAGCTGGCGCTCGAAAAGAAACGTTCGAACATATTTCCATGGTAGCCAGGAAAGAGCCAGCATGAATAAGCAGTGTAACTCTGGTGAAGCTCGTCGTAAGTAGGCCAAACCCCTTCGCGTCTGTTTTATGACCCTAAGCCTCCGTCTCAGACGACAATCGAGGGTGAAAAAATCAGAAGCATCGCGTCTTCTGTGTCGAGGGCAAGCTCTTGGTCGAGCATCACAAACCTGGGGCCAAGGACGGGCGACCCGAAGTTGGGTCCGGGGCAGCAATGCTTAACTGCAATTCGCGTCGGCTATGTAAGATAAACGAGACGTCAGCACCAGTTGCAAAGAGACTGGGGTCTAGCGAGTGCAACATACAGCATTCGTGGTCATCTGAAGACGTTTCTGAGCGCTTTAGTTCGCTACCAGCGTCCGCAGGTCGAATCAAATCAACATCTTTCAAATGAGTAATCACCATTGAGCCGCATTTTCCCCACAACATGCAAATCCATCACCCGCACATTGACAGCACAGATAGTGTATCCCGGCGTACGGCTACGCGTGACACGATAAACGACGATCTTATTCGCCGTGATCCCGGTGGAAACCTGGGTAAACGGGCCGCCACATACCATAGTACCCTTTGCCTCATCAATTCGCACTGCGGCCAATTTGCCTAGCCACATCCAATCTATCTAACGCAACAATCAGCCATGGAATATTCCTAGAAGCTGGGCATGACATCTTCTCTTCCAAGGATGGCCAAGTTGAGCAATTTCTCAAGCACAATCTGGTCGGTGCACGAGCTTCCGAGAAGCAGGGCATTTAGAGGTACATAATGTGTGCTCGCCCAGAATGAGGCTTGCAGTTACGTCGCATTAGTTTCGAAGAGCACAGAAAGTGCATTGTTCAAGATGCGCACCATTCTTATTCCTCTGCTCGCGACGGTGGCCCTTTCGCAGGGTTCAGGTACGTTTTGAACATCAGACTGGGGCCAAATCTTGCGTTAACTCGTGCAGCTCTGCCTTTTGAAGAAAAGATGTCGAAACGAGCGGTCATTACATGGGACGAGGCGTATTCGAAGGCCACAACTGCGCTTGCGAAGCTGTCGCAAAGTGACAAGATTGGAATCGTTACTGGTGTCGGCTGGCAGGGCGGTAAGATACCTCACGAAAGAAGTAACAGATAGAGATGTATAATTTGTGGAAACAGGGAACTGTGTGGGCAACACAAAAGCAGCGAGCTCGATTGGCTACCCTTCACTATGTTTACAAGGTAAGGAAACGGAGTCGTTGACTGGACTGCCACGGCTCCCGTGAGGTAGTCGCAATTGACAACCGCAACCATCACCATGGAACAATACCCAGCCATATGAAAACCACTGCTGATCACAACAGACGGGCCTCTTGGCGTCCGCTACGTCAGTGGCGCAACAGCATTCTCTGCGGGGATTCATGCTGCGAGCACTTGGGACGTCGACCTGGTCCGCGAGCGCGGTTTGTTCCTCGGCACGGAGTCCAAGCAATTGGGCATTCACAACCAGCTAGGACCTTGTTCTGGGCCGCTTGGAAAGTTTGCTCAAGGTGGACGGAACTGGGAGGGCTTTGGGGTGGATCCTTATTTGGCTGGGATCATGATGGCCAATACAGTCGAAGGCATGCAGCAAGCCGGCGTGCAAGCCACAGCAAAGCACTTCATTGCAAACGAGCAAGAGTTGAACCGAGAGACGATGAGTGCAGATGTTCCAGGGCGCGTGCTGAGGGAGCTCTATGTTTGGCCATTCATGGACGCAGTGCACTCCAACGTAGCAGCAGTCATGTGCAGCTACAACAAGATCAACGGCACCTGGGCATGCGAAAGCGACGCGGTCATGAACAAGCTGCTGAAGGATGAGCTTGGATTCCGCGGCTATGTCATGTCTGATTGGGATGGTAAGTTTAACGCGCACCGCTACTACACACATATTGACATTGTTGCAGCCCAGCACACGACGACTGGAAGTGCGAACGGTGGTTTAGATATGACGATGTAAGCAAAGACCCGATGCACGAAAATCATTTGAGACATACTAACCCGACATCTCAATCTGTAGGCCTGGTACCGACTTCAACAAGGGGAGTATTTTCTGGGGACCTCAATTGCAGAGCGCCATTAGCAATGGTCAAGTACAGCAATCTCGACTTGATGACATGGTGAAGCGTATTCTGGCGTCGTGGTATCTTGTAGGCCAAGACCAGGGCTACCCAACGGCGACTTTCAGCTCATGGAACATCGGAAGCCATGATGTTGGTGGCACTCACAAGACCAATGTCCGCGCCATGGCCCGGGACGGAATTGTTCTCCTCAAGAACACAGCGGCCGCTCTGCCGCTCAACAAACCAAAGAGCATTGCCGTCATTGGGTCCGATAGCATTGTTGCGCCGAAGGGAGCAAATGCATGCACCGACCGCGGCTGCAATGATGGAACCCTGGCCATGGGATGGGGCAGCGGCTCTGTCGAGTTCCCCTACCTGATTGCTCCCCTTGATGCAATCAAGACCCGCGCGCAGACTGATGGAACCACGATCGCGTCTTCGCCAAACGACAACGCATCCCAGGGCGCGACTGCGGCGCAGAGTGCGGATATCGCCATCGTGTGCATCAACGCAGACAGCGGTGAAGGTTATATAACTGTCGAAGGAAACGCTGGCGACCGCAAAGATCTCAACGCATGGCACAATGGCAACGACCTTGTCAAGCAAGTGGCAGCTGTCAACAAGAAGACCATCGTCGTTGTGCACTCCGTCGGCCCAATCTTGATGGAAGACTGGATCGACAACCCGAACGTCGTCGCCGTCGTCTGGGCAGGTCTCCCAGGTCAAGAATCCGGCAACGGCCTCGTCGACGTCTTGTACGGAGTGTCTCCATCAGGCAAACTCCCGTACACCATCGCAAAGAACGCAGCCGACTACGGTACGACGATCGCTTCTGGCAACGACGCAAACTGGGACCTTTTCATCGACTACCGCCGCTTCGACAAGAACAACATCACGCCTAGATTCGAGTTCGGTTTCGGCCTATCCTACACGAACTTCACGTACTCCGACCTCAGCGTCACTGGCGCTCCTACTTCTGGTCCAGCAACAGGCACCAAGATCCCCGGCGGTCCCGCAGATCTCTGGAACACAGTTGCTACCGTGACGGCGAAGATCGCCAACTCTGGCGGTGTGGCTGGCGCGGAGGTGCCGCAGTTGTACATTGGCTATCCTGCGAGTGCTGGCGAGCCGCCGAAGCAGTTGAGAGGTTTTACGAAGTTGAAGCTCGACGCTGGGGCGAGTGCGACTGCGACGTTCAAGTTGAGGAGGAGGGATTTGAGTATTTGGGATGATGCGAGCAAAGCGTGGAGCGTGCCGAGTGGGGAGTTTGGGGTGTTTGTGGGGAGTAGTTCGAGGGATGTCAGGTTGACGGGGAAGATTACTGTGTGAGAAGGATGGATCGTAGCAAGAAGCATTTGGAATGAATCCGTATTAGCTTCAATAAATGGTAAGAAAATTGTTCAGGACATCGAGATGCTTCAACGATACCCAGAATTGGTTGTGCTGGGACGAGACGATACAAGAAACAAAATTTCGATGTGTGCTACCTTGGAAATCGCCGACATCGGTACGAGCAAATTGTAGGAGTACACGCTGTACTCCTACCCAGGTATCGTAATAGGCAATGCAATGACAAGGAGCTCCAGCAAAATTCGAGAGCGGAGAAGGCACTTCTGTGGTGACGAAGAGTTTGCACGCCATTCTGCAATCATCTACCGCCAGCAGGGTGCGCCACTGCCGTATGGACTTGCGTACAAGTTACAGCGGGGCATGGGCCATCATAACGCATATCTAGATGGACGCGTGGTACGGGAGAGTTTCTCATTCGCACGTGCTGACGAAATGGTTTTTGTAACGTCATTATTGGTGCTTGACGCCGGCGCCCTAGCTTGAAAAATAAGCCCCGCTGGCCGATAAACCTTCACGACCGACTCACACAAAACTCCTGCTCTGCTCCACCCATCTGTACACTACCACCACACACCAAGGGTTCTTCATACCCGCCCTCTTCTGACCTCGTCCGGCTACCACTACCGCGCTTATGCGTGCTGCTCCCTCCGTCTTCACTTCCCAGGTACGTGCAAATAAAGACGGCTTCGCGCTGTCTAGTTCCTTATCTCAACCAGAACGATCCGCACACCGCATTTCACCGCACGCTGGCCGACGCCGTGGGTGGCTTCGATGCATTCTTTCTATGCTTCATTCTTTCCTCTTCTTATGGTCATGGCTAATTGAGTGCTGCAGGACTACATCTCAGGTATGCTGCCGTCCGAAGATTGGCGCGTCGCGAGCGTTAAACTGACCTCTTTGCAGACCACCTGTGGAAGGCCTCAGTAAACTGAAAAGCCTGCACATACCACCGTATAACATCTACCGCTACATTTCACATCTCCACTCAACATGTTGTCGCAACTCTGCAAGCCTTCCGCCGTCCGGTCCGCGAGTGTCCTGGGACAAGTGACAAAGAACCGCACGCAGGTCCGCTACCTGGCCTCCGTGCAGTCCAGCACTGAGCGTGTCATCCCTACACCACAGCGTAGGGCTACACCCATCTCGACTGAGAGGGCTACCTTCACAATCAAGGTAAGCAACCATGTCAGGAAGCTTGTACAACGTCGCTCACCGCTACGTAGAATGGACCCATCTTCTCCGGCAAGTCCTTCGGCGCCAAAGCCAACATCTCCGGCGAAGCAGTCTTCACCACCTCTCTTGTCGGCTACCCCGAATCGATGACCGATCCTTCCTACCGTGGCCAGATCCTCGTCTTCACCCAACCGCTGATTGGCAATTACGGCGTTCCATCTGCTGCTCGCGACGAGCATGGCTTGCTCCGATACTTCGAAAGCCCCAACATCCAGGCTTCGGGCATCGTCGTTCAGGACTACGCATTGAAGCACAGCCACTGGACTGCCGTTGAGTCGCTTGCACAATGGTGCGCTCGTGAGGGTGTTCCAGCCATCTCTGGCGTTGACACCCGTGAGGTTGTGACATACCTCCGTGAGCAGGGTTCCTCCTTGGCCCGCATCTCCATCGGTGAGGAGTATGATGCTGATGAGGACGAGGCGTACATTGACCCTGAGGCCATCAACTTGGTACGCCGCGTCTCCACGAAGGCTCCATTCCACGTCAGCTCCTCCCTCGGAGACATGCACGTGGCTTTGATCGATTGTGGTGTCAAGGAGAACATCCTCCGCAGTCTCGTGTCCCGCGGTGCCAGCGTCACTTGCTTTCCCTTTGACTACCCCATCCACAAGGTCGCGCACCACTTCGATGGTGTCTTCATTTCCAACGGTCCAGGTGACCCAACTCACTGCACTGCCACCGTGTACAACCTCCGCAAGCTGTTCGAGACCTCGCAAATTCCCGTGATGGGCATATGCATGGGTCACCAGCTCATCGCCCTCGCTGCTGGCGCCAAGACGATCAAGCTCAAGTACGGTAACCGCGCCCACAATATTCCAGCGCTTGACCTCACCACGGGCAAGTGCCACATCACCTCCCAGAACCATGGATACGCCGTTGATCCCACGACGCTGAACAGCGACTGGAGGGAGTACTTCACCAACCTGAATGACCAATCAAATGAAGGTCTCATTCACAACTCCCGCCCCATCTTCAGTGCACAATTCCATCCCGAAGCCAAGGGCGGCCCAATGGACTCGTCCTACCTCTTCGACAAGTACGTGGAGAACGTGCAGAGGTACAAGGACCACCAGTCCACCTTCTCTGACAAGAGCAACAAACCCAGCCCCCTGCTGGTTGATTTGCTCAGCAAGGAGCGTGTCGGTGTGCATCCCGCCCAGCCTGACTTTGAGCTTCATGCCCCTGGGCGCGTTGAGCAGGTTGATGTTGGTGGTCCGGTTGCGCCTCCGTACCAGCCGATTACTGCTTCGGCTTAGATGGGTTGTGTGGGACTGCGGCTGCTTTTTGGTGATGAGCTTTAACACTCGGGAGTTTACATGGGAGTACGGAGTTACAAGTCTGATTTCGAAACAAGATTGACCCGAATGAAGGGACGGTTTCTTGACTGTGTGTAGTTCAATGACATGCTATCAACAAAATGGCTTTTGAATCTACCTTCTGTCCTGCCATAGTTATGTTGAGCGGTCTTCGTAGTTCCACAGGTACAATTTATGATATGCTTCTGAATCAACAATTCGGGTATGTTGTAATATGGTACGATCTAATGGGTATCACAGCCTCCACACTCCCTCCATTCCTGCCATCCACTACGCCTTCCCAAACCCAGGCTCATCAACCTCAACATCCCCGTCTCCCTCCCCCTCTTCACCCGCCTCTCCACTCTCACTATCCTTCGCCTTCTCACCCGCCTTAACCTCCGCCAATCTCCTCTCCCTCCTTTCCACCTCCTTTTTCCTCGCCCCCGCTTTCAACTTCTCCCACTGCTCCCTGTACCGTCCGATAATCTGCCTATCCTTCTCGCTCTGCTTGGCGAGATGTTCATTGTTACTCATTAGATCGTGACATTTTGCGGTCTGGGACGCGAGCATGGCTTCTAGGTCTGCGATTCTGCGCGCGGTATCGGGATCTTGTTGGAGCGTCGGCGGTGCGAAGCCGGGTGACGTAGGCTGCGATGATGGGATGGGTGGGGATGGGAAAGCAGGTACAGCGCCGGAGCCTTGGGAAAGAGCGTGTGCGAGTGCGTTTGGGTCGCTGGACATGCGTCCTGGGGTTCGAGCGCGGAAGGATTGCGCGAGGGCGTTGAAGCTGCTTTGCGAGTTGAGTTCCCACATTTGAATACGTTTGGCTTGCTTGTCTATTACGACTTTGAGGGTCTCGTTTTCGAGGGCGAGTTCTTCCATTGTTTTGAGACCGGCGCCGCGACCGGCGGGGATGCTGCGTTGGGGTGTCACGCCTGAGCCGGATCTGGTGCGGGTGTGGCGGGCTTTGGTGGGCGAAGGTGGACCGACGGTCTCTCTGGCATCGACGAACTCTTCGTGGGAGCTGCCCTTGAGAGACCCCGAGCCTTCGTCGATTGGATTGAGGGGCGCATTCTGTGCATCCCGCTTATTCTGCAGGATACTTGCATAAGAAGCAGTGCCTGGGACAAGATAGAAACTCTCATTGGGACCGAGCGGTGCGGAACCATCTTCTCTCAGAGCACGCAAGGCCGGCTTGCTGATGAGGGAGGCGAGGTCAGGTACGGAAGATTTTACGGTGCGGGACGCTTCTGGTGATCGCGTTCGAGGCTTGGCCTTGGAAAGTTTCTCCTCTTTGGGTGGCTCAGGTGCGGGTGTGGATGCTGTTGGGTTCAGAGGCAGGGACGTGAAGGCGAGCGGTGCTGAGATGGCAGATATGACTCCTCCAAAGGCCGAGTAGAAGCGTCTAAAGTTGTCCTCTGCGGGTGGAGAGGCAGGCTGAGCTTTCTGTGACTCCTTCTGTGGAGCAGAAGCATCTTTCAGCTTGGTCGCCTCAGCTCTCCGTGACTGTTGTGCTAGAAGATCGCGAACTGGTGTGGCTCCTTGTTCCTCTCGGCTTCCTATTGCCCCTGCTACACTTACAGCGGTCCCGCTTGTGGTCCTTCTGGCGGTGGGTATCCCGCGTTTCTCGGCAAGGTTACTGGCTATCGAAGACTGAGGAAGTCTGCGACGGGATGTGGGAGCCGGCGATGACGTAGAGCCGCTTATAGTAGTAGTGCTCCTGGACGTCGAAGTCTTGGTGGCATTGTCTGGAGCCTGAGCTGTGGTGCTCTGCTTCTCCTTGCGCGGGGCTTCTTTGATCAGCCCGGCAAGCTTGCGGTGGTGATCCTCGAGGAGACTGAGGATGCGAAGAGCCTGTGCATACGTCAGAGCTGTGCCGGAAGTATGAATGCTCCACCAACCTCAGAGTTATGGGTATCCTGCACTACTTCATGAAAGGCACTTGCGGCGAAGTCATGCTCCTGCCCCGCAGTGGCTACTCTGTTGTCGAATGTGGCAGTTGCGGCGGTGCGGACGTGCTCATGGGCTTTAGTGAGGGCTGCAGACTCCATGGTGCTGCAGTGAGTATGGTCTTGTCATGTTCGGTATGGTGGAGTGGTCGAGTCGCGGTCAAGGCGGGCGTTCGCGACTGCCTGCATGACGGTGGTGCTGACAGGGATGCCATCCATGCACCGCGGGAGACGATCAGCTGGGCACTAGACAGTCTGGGGTCGCCGACAAACAACCCCAGGAGGGCTGCGTTTTATGCACGACCCAGAGCTGAGCTGCCCTGTTGGAGTCCTGGGCTGCCTGAACGCCGTCTTTGCCGTCCCTATAATACGATGATTCACCACAACGCTGCTCAGCATTGAACCCTTCTTGCGCCCTGCGTCCCTATCTACGTAATTGACCATCATCACCCCGCGGATAACGGCAAACAGGCGAGCATCGAGTCGACGGCATGCATGCGTGAATTGAGCTCCACCCGCATAGCATCAGTTTCTGAATTCCGTCTATACACGAAAGCAAGCGTATAGCTCAGCATGGCCGCAGTCGACCGCGCAAGAAGCGTCACGTCCTTGCGCGACCTAGCAACTGGCGACAATCTGGCGGCACCACCCAGTCGCGGCACATCCAAGGGCCCCGAGTCCTCGACCCTGTCCATTGCGAGCAGCAACAACAGGGACGACGACCTGCACAAGTCGAGTGATGGCGTGCTGGACAGACTAAAGAGTCGCAACTCGGAGGACGGCCGCAGCGACACTTCATCCCACCACCGCAAGCGCATGTCGAGGATCTTCAAAGGGCGCAGCAAACAGCGCAAGAAGTCGACCACCAGCCACGACGAATTTCCGCTGGACCAGGGCGACGAGATACCTCCATTGCCGACTGTCAGACGCCCTAGCGCCGAGCCGCGAAACCAGAGCGATGACTCGCTTGGACTGCACAAGAGTGTCGCCAGCAGTTTGCTCACCGAAGACTCGGATTCAGATGCGTAAGTCGCGTATTTCTCTTCACCTTTCCCACATTTCGCCGTGTTCCGTATTGTTAGGTGCGGCTGGCTGCCATTGGAAGGATGACCATGTGGCATTGGCCGCAGGAAGCATTGACACCTGTTCCATCACTTCTGGCCGGCCTTCCCCACCGAACACTGAACCCCAGCATCATCGCCGCGCGCGCATTACCATTCTTACCCTTTGCTCGCACCGTTTTGCACTGCGTCATTCGTGTTATCCATACACTTTCGTGTCTTATTCCTTTGTCTGCACACATACGCACACGGCTTGCGCGTCCGGCCTCGCTAACCGATTCGAAGCTCACCAGTGAAAAGACCCGGCATTTCACCACACCAGTCGCACGCAGGCCTCCTAACGTTGTCCTCACCTCTGATAACATCTGAGACGATCGATTCGGTTGGCTCCACCACAGATGCTACACTCGTCGATTCCGTAACTTCCGCCCAAGGAGTGCCCATTCACCACGCGAACACCATCGACGTCCCTGCACCTGCAAACAAGCGGGGTGTGTCACCTTCGCCCGTTGGACGGTTGAAAGAGGCATTCGCGCCCACTCGCAGGTCCACCTCTCCTAAGACGGAAGGCGACGCTGAAGTTGCAAGGCCGAGTACCAGTGGAGGCGGATTGGGTTCGCTGTTTGGGGGAAAGAAGCGTGAGACGAGGGTCCTGGACGAGCCGTTCCAGGCCTCACCACCGCAGATACACACTGGACCCGAGACACAATCTGCGACATCCCTTCGATCGACGGCACCCAAGCGCATTATCACACAGTTGCCCGCAACCCCACCAAACCTCACGGATGCACCCACGACGTTTGTAACTCCACCTACACCAACAGATGGAAAAGCCGTGTCACCGACCCACCCTACCAGTTTCAAGGAAGGCGCGAAGCACGGCAGCTCTCAGTCGATTCCAAACGTAACCGTCTCCCCATCGGGGAATATGATATCGCATAGACGTGTGCGCTCAGCATCGAATGCCCCAAGCAAGCTTTCCAACTCTATAACAGCACCACTGACGCCCCATCCAGAGGAAGCAAAGACCCCTGGTGGGACTGCTTTCGCTCCTCAGAATCCAGGTGGTTTCTTTGCATCCGTGTTTTCTGCTGCGCAGAACGCTGCGAATAACTTCAGTAACACAATTGCCATCAACGCAAATAACAAGAATAAAGGCGGCCAACAACAACAGGACGAAGACGGTAAGAATCCGGAGGACGGTGGTGAAGAAGTCATAGGGCGAGAGAACGCCGAGCCAGCTGGCGACGGTGTTGCTGAGAAGCGGAGACCAGCAGTTGAAACTTTGGGATCCGGTAACTTGAGTCTGGCTCATCTCGGTATCGTGGATGACGTCAGCCCAATGTCCTCTTCCACAAATGTCACGACGAAGGCGGACCGAGCCTCAGCCAAGGCCGACGATATCGCTGCAACGCAAGCGGTATCTGCTGCTTATGCATCGGAGAAGCCTGCGTCTGTCGCCAACGAACGTCCTCGATCCCACACAGCAAACTCTGGTTCATCACTCCCTGGCGCCGCTTCGCCACAAAGACAACCTGAGATCACGGATTCTCCCGCTGCTTCGTCAATACAACGCCAAGGGAGCATACGCAGTCGTATCAGTGGCAGTAGGAAGAGACGGCACAGGGGCAGCTCTGCTACGACTGGACACACGATTGGCGCTGCCATAGCCGGTAGTACTGCAACATTAGCACCAAGCGCAGCCTTGACTGGCAATCGTTTAAACGGAACCGGCTTTGCGGTTGCATCACCTAAACGAAATCGAGACTTTCACAACTTCTTCAAGAGTGTGCCGGAGGATGATTACCTCATCGAGGACTATAGTGCTGCTCTCCAAAAGGAGATTTTGCTCCATGGACGACTTTATGTTTCGGAAGGACATCTCTGCTTTTCCAGCAATATCCTTGGCTGGGTCACTAACCTTGTCATCAGCTTCGACGAGGTTGTATCTGTGGAGAAGAAGTCGACGGCTGTGTTATTCCCCAATGCCATTGTAATTCAGACGTTGCACGCTCGGAACGTCTTCGCATCGTTCCTAGCAAGAGACTCAACTTACGATTTGATTATTGGCATCTGGAAAATCTCGCACCCAAACCTGAAATCATCGCTCAATGGCGTTGCCCTTGACTCGGGAGGCACCGGCGACAAGACCGAAAAGGCAGAGTCTATTGGCAGCGAAGATGGCTCCGATCAAGACTCCGATGACGATGTGTACGATGAGGATGCGGAAGAAGACGAGGGCATGGGCAGCTTTACTGAAGCCGGGGAAGGAAGTGTAGGCGGCAGCGATGCTGCCTCAGCGATTGGAGGTGAAAGCCAACGAAAAGTCAGCGCAGCCGTATCACAAGCTGTTGGCGGCGGTGGTGACGTTGCTGAAGCCGCGAAAGCAGCGACCAATGGAGCAGTGGTGGCAGGACAAGACTATCCAGGTGCAGTGACCCACGGACCAACGGAGTGCGGCGACAACGATCAGCACTACGATAAGCTACTCATCGATACGACAATCCCTGCGCCTTTGGGCAAAGTATACAGCCTCATGTTTGGCCCGGCTTCAGGAGTGTTTATGCGGAAGTGGTTAGTCGAAGACCAGAAGTCGACAGACCTGCAACTAGAAGATGACAAAAAGGGACTCGGCGACGACAAGAAGTCCTCAAGTTACTCTTACATCAAGCCACTATCGGCGCCTGTCGGTCCCCGCCAAACGAAATGCAACATTTCGTCATCGCTGGAACAGTATGATCTGGAAAGAGCTGTCACTGTTCTGCAAAGCACTAGCACTCCTGATGTACCAAGTGGGAATATCTTCCTGACGAAGACGCGATACTGCTTGATGTGGGGACCAGGTAACAGCACACGTCTCATCATGACATATGCTGTCGAATGGTCAGGCAAGAGTTGGCTTAAAGGTGAGTTCTGATCAATTCTTCCATTTCTGAAACGCCAGGACTGACGTGTCGCAGGAGCTATTGAATCTGGCGCGAATAGCGGGCAAATGTCGTATGCTACTTCCTTAACTGCTGCACTCCGCACAGCTGTCAGTGCCAAGCCCCCCATTGCGAGAGTCCCAGGGAAAGTCGGACGAGGCAAGAAGCGTTCGAAGGCGAATATCCTGAACGAATCAGCGACACCTGCTGCCGCTCCTGCTCCCGTTGTTCAAGCCAAGCAGAGTAATTGGGGCTTGTTGGAGCCCATACGTGGTCTACTGGGCCCGGTTGCCGATATACTGGAGCCGATATTCACACCACAGATGATCATCACTCTCCTCAGCGCCCTTCTCATATACTCGTGGTTTTTCCGTGGTGCATCGACCGCAGTGGGACCGAACCAATGGTCAGTGGCCCAACGACAAGTTGCCTACGATGAAATCTGGCGCCACGAGGAGTCGGAGCTTTGGAAGTGGCTGGAAGATCGCGTGGCCTTGGACAGAGTACACTCATCTGTCTCGGGTGGAAGACTACAACATGAAGATGATGGTCAAGTCCGGTTGCAACCAGCGAGCATGAAAGAACGCGAGGTCGACGAAGCGATTCGGATCACAGAAGAGAGATTGAGAGTGTTGAAGCAAAAAGTGCAAAAAGGGAAAAGCAAGAGCAGGACCAAGATTCCAAAAGAAGAACACACTTGAAGAAGCGTGGGAGGACCGTTGTATACTTTCGCAAGACCACCTGCATGGCGAAGGCGTTCTTGACTACTGGGTGCATAGCTGGAAGCATCACCCAACTCACCTGCATTTGGCCAGCCAGCCATCTTTCTTAGCGCTTCTGTACAAATGATGAACCATACGAGTACCTGAAATCTTTTCATACTGCATGTTAACTCACTACGGCGGTACGGATGCTTCGCTCAAGCGTGGTATCTTCGGTAAGCCCTGCCATTTCCCCACAAAACGTGGCCCGTGCCAAGTCGGGAAGCTGTGTTAGCGCGACGCGTGCGAACTTCTTTGAACTGTGACGTTTGCGGCCTCGCGACTCAAGCCTTCAACACTCTTTTGAACAATTACCGACTTCCAGACTGCACAAAGCGACACCACCACTCTTGTGCGCGTGCGATTAACATCGCCAATATTACTAGCAATTGGAGGGTAGTCACGGACGATGACGGACTACAATAAGCAGACGGTCGCGCAATTGAGGACACTGCTGAAGGACAGAGGCATTCCTAGTACAGGCTTGACGAGGAAGGTGCAGATCATCGAGAAGCTTGAAGAGGCGGATCAAAGTGTGAGCGAGGCGCCACAGACGGGCGGCGATAGCGTGAACGCAAAAGACAATGACAATGCGCCCGAGTCAGATCTTCCGCAGAACGAGGCGGAAGTTGGTTCGCCGTCTGATTCAGTAGAGCAGGTGGAGCAAGAAGATCCGAAACCTGTCAAGGTGACAGATGACGTCCCTGTCCCCGCGCTTTCAGAAGCTGGCGGTACGTCTAAAAGATCTTGGAATGCGCCTGGAACTGACCTGGTAACAGAGCCTTCACCACAATCTCTCGACCCATTCGAGACAGCTCCACCACCTATACCCGTCGCGACCCTAGATGCAAACCGCGAAACGGTATCACACATCGACAGCGATGTGCCCGCACCAGACCGCGCTCAGGCTGTTGAGCATTTAGCGGAAGATACAACTGGGGACAATGAGCCGGGTTCAATACAGCCTTCGGCAGTGTTCAGCGCAGCACCGGCCGATCCCGAGGATGTTCTTGGACCCAAGGTAACGGAGCCTGCCGAAGAAGCGCGCGAGGCGCAACAAAATGATCGAGTGACGGAAGATGAACAGCCAGATGCGCCAGGTCCGGCTGCTGAGGCTCTCCGCTTCGCACAACAAGATCAAGAGCAAAAGATACTCGATACACCAATGGAGGACAAGACGGCTCCACCGGCGGAGAATGAAAAGCCAACTGTCGAGAAGGCGGAGCTGCTCACTATACCAGAGGGCTCAACGGCAGACACCTCAAGGCTCAATTCCGAAGAGCTAGAAACGGACATACGAAAGCGCAAGAGAAGAAGCCTTTCGCCAAGCATCCCATCACAAGACATTCGAGCGAAGAAGAGAAAACCCAGTCACGAGCCGGTGCCTGAGGTGCATCTGAAAGAAGACGTTGATGTAGTCATGGAGCAGAGGAGACCGGACGGCGAAGATGGTGGTGATGTTGTCAGTCCGCACGCAGCTACTGTGCGATCACCTGCTCACCAACATGACACCAAACCCGCGAGAAAAGAAAAGACTGACCGGTATAAAAGTCTTGTCCGTCCTAGTGCAGAAGACGCCTTTCAAGATGCCCTACAAGACGATCGACCTGTCGCACCTGCTTTACATCCTGCCACTCCAGCGTTGTACATCCGCAACTTCATGCGACCACTTCGCCCAGAGCAATTGCGTACCCATCTCGCCTCCTTGGCCTCGCCTCCATCCGGTTCCCCAGACGCATCCATAGTCCTATGCCTCTTCCTCGACGCAATGAAAACCCATGCCCTCGTCCTCTTCGCATCTACATCCGCAGCATCGCGCGTTCGAGCATCACTGCACGGCTCAATATGGCCACCCGAAGGCAACAGGAAAGAACTCTGGGTCGACTTCGTCCCTGGGGAAAGTGTAGAAGATTGGATCAAGCAAGAAGAAGACGCCATTACTGCAGAGAAAGAAGCACGCTTAGGAAGTCGGCCTATACCCGCAAAACGATTTGAAGTCGTCTACCCCGACAATAACATAGCAGTGTTCCAAGAAGTTGGCTCCAGCGCACCAACAGACGCACCGCGCGGTCCGCGCGGAAGCACGGACATTCGTCGTCCATCACAACCTGTTGCTCCAACGCCGGATACGCGGCAGGACATCGCCGCGTCTTTCAAAACATTGGATCAACTTTTCTCCTCCACAACTGCGAAACCACATCTCTACTTCCTCCCCGTGTCAGATGAAATTTCAGACTTACGTCTCAAGGAGTTGGATAATGAGACGAGTAGGGACTGGGCACCTGGTGAGACGAGGAAGGGGAGAGGAATCAAGACGGAGATGAAGTATAAGTATAGTTTTGATGGGGATGATAGGATCGTTGAGGGTGGTGAGGATTGGGGGCCGCGGGCGGAGGATTATAGAGGTGGTAGGAGTGGGTTTAGAGGAAGGGGTAGGGGCGGTGGTGGTGGTGGTGGTGGTGGGTTTAGAGGGAGAGGTGGGGTTGGGTGGAGAGCGTGAAAGCCGTTTCGACCAGGTTAGGACGGATTTTGGACAATTTTGATGGCTTTTGAAATGCAGGTGGATGAGTGCAGAGCATATCGCGATGTCCCAGTGGCCGATGCTGTGCATAAACAGCGATTCGTGGCTCCACTTCCAAGAAGCCGAATCTGGAGGCGTAGAGTGTGCAGGCCCAAGGCAGGGATAGAGAGGCTCGAAACCTCTTACGACCACATGTTGAGGATATAAGAAGGCAGGCCAAATCTTTCTGGGCGCTCAAATCCAAACAGACTCGACAAGGCGCAGATCCTGGGTATCATTTCGCACACTTGTGTGTCCTCATGTGAGAGCTGATCAAGTGCTGGTCGATGAGAGATCAGACTGAGAGTCTTTTGTCTGCTTTCAATATACTTAAGAGCAAATAGCAGACTAAACTCACAAGCGACCTAGCTCGCTGATTGGCTCAAGGTTGATCTTCGAGCAGCTGAAAGTTTTCTTGACCCATGCGAACAAGGCCTTTATTTGAACAACTCTGGGTTTTAGTGTCGCGGATCTTCAAACGTAAGGCTGTCATCATCGTCATCTGAGTTGTTCTTGCTCGACGGCGGAATGTGGCTCGGTCTGTTCCCAGCGTGCATGCTGTCCTGAAGCTAATCGTTATTCGTCCACATTCGCCACTTTCCTCCACCCTTCGCACACCACAAAGCAAGCCCAAGTAATTTCCAATTTACCACGAATCGTGTCAAACTTCTCTTGTTGCGCTTGTCTTCTTCTCAACATTGCTGTCATTTGCATTGCCACAACCGCTCGGCTGCACAAACTGCACACTGGATTGCCCCACGCGTGTGAACAGGCCAAGGAAAATATGATTCGACCTTCCGACCGCTTTTGGTGACCGTAAGCGCCGAGGACCCATGCAACACGGCAGCAACCGCTTATGCCGCTGTGCCGTCCTATCACTGGCATGTGTATGGGGCCACGTCTGCCGCACCTCGTGGCTGATGCAACGCCATTGATTGCCATGTTCTAAATAAGAGCATGGCACGAAATATCAGTCTCAACCCGCGTCACTCAGGCCGCTACACGAAGGCTACAGCAACAGAAGTCGCATAGCTAATCGTCCGCACCCTTTTGATGCCGTCCTCGACGGTGCAACTGCGAAGCCTATCACTATCTTTTCGTGCTCTCAGGCTGCCACCTCGAGCCTGCGGCAAGGGATACCAGAACGTCTATTCGAGTCGATGCATCTCCTCAAGGTCGAAAATAATGGCAAGATCACTATCAACACCTTCGCGGATAACGCGTTACCTCCTTATGCAATACTTTCGCATACTTGGGGAGCAGATGCAGAGGAGGTGACCTTCGCGGACCTCGCGAAGGGCGAAGGCAAGGCTAAGAGTGGCTACAACAAGATTCGCTTCTGCGGAAAAGAAGCACGCCATGACGGTCTAGAGTACTTTTGGGTCGATACATGCTGCATCAACAAGTCAGACAAAGTTGAGCTCGAATGGGCCATCCGGTCGATGTTCCGATGGTATCACACTGCGGCGAAGTGCTATGTCTATTTAATCGACGTGTCGATTGCGGGGAACATGACCGAAGTCGACTGGAAGCATGCTTTCCAGTCAAGTCGATGGTTTACGCGCGGCTGGACGCTTCAGGAACTTCTCGCGCCGATGGAGGTTTATTTTTATACTAAACAAGGCACAAAGCTTGGTGATAAGCACAGCCTGAAATCAATGATCAGCCAAATCACTGGAATTCCCCACCGAGCGCTCGAAGGAGAACCTCTATCGCAGTTCAGCTTCGATGAGCGACTGAGGTGGAAAGGCAGCAGGGAGACGAAGCATAAGGAAGACGCGTGGTATTCCCTCTCTGGCATCCTCGGCGTTGAGATGGCGCCAGCCTACAGCGAAGGGGCTGAGGAAGCTTTCTCTCGCCTGAAGGACCATGTCGAGAAGAGAGACAGATGTATCAGTGACCTGCACCACACGGACCCAGAAGACGACAAGAAGCGCATCGAGGAAACAAATGGTGGCCTCCTACAAGACTCATACCACTGGATTCTCACCAACACCGCTTTTCTGCAATGGCAAAACGATTTGCATCGACTGCTATGGATCAAGGGTGATCCAGGAAAGGGGAAGACGATGCTGCTATGCGGCATTATCGACGAGCTGCGCAAATCAATTGCTAGGGGTGAAGTTCTATCGTTCTTCTTCTGCCAAGAAACCGATTCGCGCATTAACAATGCCACAGCCGTGCTGCGTGGGCTCATTTCCATGCTAGTGGACCAACAACCGCTGCTTGCATCGCACATTCGCAAGAAATACGACCGTGCTGGCAAAGCTTTATTCGAAGATGCCAATGCCTGGATCGCATTGACTGAGATCTTCTCAAACATGCTAGAGGATCCCATCTTGGGCAAGACCTATCTCGTCATCGATGCCCTGGACGAATGTGTCAGCGACAGGCGAAAATTACTCAACTTCGTTGCGACGCACTCCTCTAAGAGCGACAGGGTGAGATGGATCGCGTCCAGCCGGAATTGGCCAGATATTGAGGAGCAGCTTGCGCAGGCTGTTCAGAAATCGAACTTGAGTCTAGAGCTCAACGCAGAGTCCATTGCTACAGCTGTCAACATATTCATCCAGCACAAAGTGGATCAATTGGCGGCAGAAAAGCAGTATTCACCGCAGCTACGGAACTCTGTCCTGCAGTACTTGACAGCGAACGCAAACGAGACATTCCTCTGGGTGGCTTTAGTGTGTGCAGAACTGAGAGACACGCCCAGGTGGAACGTACTAGAAGAGCTGGAATCCTTTCCACCCGGACTGGGCTCACTATACAACCGTATGTTGCGTCACATCGTAGCGTCCCGTGGTGCTAAAACCTGTCAACAGGTACTGACTTCAATGGCGATCATATACCGACCCGTCACGATTCTAGAGCTAGTGACGCTGGTTGAGATGCTTGGACGTCACGTCAACGACCTGAATTCAGTGCAACACATCATCAGCACATGTGGGTCATTTTTTGTTATTCGCGATGACGTTATTTATTTCGTTCATCAATCCGCGAAGGATTTCCTTATGCAGTCGCCGGACTCGGTCTTTCCAAATGGACTCGAGGACGCGCATCGGGCGATGTTGTCAAAGTCTCTGACAGTCATGTCCGAAAGTTTGCACCGAAACATGTATAACCTGGAAACGTATGGAATACCTATCGAAAATGTCACTCCGCCTGATCCCGATCCAATCTTGACCCTGCGCTACTCGTGTCTTCACTGGATTGATCACTTATACGACTCCAAATTCTTATCAACTCAAGTTGTTCGATCGCAAATCACAGCTCTTGTCAGCAACTTTCTGGAGGAGAAGTATCTATACTGGCTAGAAGCACTCAGCCTCTGTAGAGGCATGGGCAAAGGTGTTGCCTCGCTAACGTTACTGTCGACACTCGTGCAGGTATGAGATGTACCTTCATTAGTAGTATGTGAGCAGCTGCTAATGCGTTCAGGAGACGGAGGACGAACATTCCCTCGTCCACCTTGTTCATGACGTAAGACAGTTCGCCATGTATCACAAAGGCGTAATCGAGCGTTATCCTCTCCAAGTCTATGTATCGGCGCTATTGTTTAGTCCGAAAGGTAGCCTAGTACGACAAATATTCCAGCACGAAGAGCCCAACGAAATCGACATTAAGCCAAGTACGAGCAAAAGCTGGAATGCGTGCCTACAAACGCTCGAGGGACATAGTGACGAAATCAGCTCTGTGGCCTGTGCCTCAGCCCAAAATCTAGCCCGGCTAGCCTCAGCATCGTGGGATAAAACTATCAAGATCTGGAATACGACGACGGGCGAATGTTTGCAGACACTCAAAGGTCATACTGGCAAGGTTGTGTGCATATCATTTTCATCCGCCCAAGATTCAACCCATTTAGCATCGGGGTCGTGGGATGAGACCGCCAAGATTTGGGATTCGAATACCGCAGCATGTCTTCGGACCCTTAGAGGCCATACAGACAAGGTCGTCTCCTTGGCGTTCTTCTCGGGCCATCGACTAGCCACAGCTTCTTGGGACAGGACTGCCAAGGTTTGGGACACAGACAAAGGCACATGCCTACGAACGCTGAGAGGCCATACTGATCGGGTCGAATCTGTGGCATGCTTGTACAATCAAGCCCATAGAACGGTTCTTGCTTCCGGGTCTTGGGACAAGACTATCAAGATTTGGCGTGCAGACGGTACGTGCCTGCGAACGCTTGCAGGACACGCCGACGTAGTCAGTTGCGTAGCCTTCACGCCCTGCTCTGTAAGCACGCCAGCTTATCTTGCCTCAGCATCTCATGACAAGACAATAAAGATCTGGGGTATAAATGGCGATTGTCTTCGGACCCTTACAGGCCATACTGCGAGGATCGTTTCATTGTCAGTCTCTCACGACTCACCCCAGGACTCGACGGCTTGCTTAGCATCAGCGTCCCGCGATCATATCATCAAAATTTGGGACGCAAACAGCGTGTGCCAGCAGACAATTTCGAGTTCTAGCGACCAATTCAGTTCGGTCGTGTTCTTGAGTCAAGAGGTAGTACCCAGGCTGGTATCAGGATCTCACAATTCATTGGTCAAGATTTGGGATGTGAGCCGCGGCGCTCGTCAACATGAAAACACAGGCACAGGTCACAGCCACATAGTAGCCGACGTGCTCTTCTTGCCGAACACGGCTCAACACTTAGCGTCACGGTTGGCTACAGCGTCGCATGACAAGACCGTCAAGATCTGGGACACGCGCAGTGGTTTGTGTCTACAAACGCTCTTCGGCCACAATGACAAAGTTACTCAGCTCATTTCCTCGCAAGACGGACGCTTCCTAGCGTCATCAGCCCAGGACGAGACGGTCAAGATCTGGAACTTGAGCAATGGTGGCGAGTGCTGCCTAACGCTTCCAAGCACCAATGCCGTAGCGTTCTCACCCTACTCGACACTTCTCGCTTCAATCATACCATGGGGCCGAGAAGTCAAGATGTGGACACTCAAACGAGGCAAGTGTAAATGCTTGTATACACTCGCAGGCCATACCCGCACCGTCTATGGAGTAGTATTCTCACATGATTCCGCGTTGCTAGCTTCAGCATCCGGTGATAAGACGATCAGGATCTGGGAAGTAAGAAGCAAAGCCAAATGTGCCCGGACTTTGATAGGGCATACCGATATGGTCGTTACAGTGGCCTTTGCACACGCTACGAAACGCCTGGCGTCTGCGTCGGAAGACCACACAATCAGGATCTGGAACGCAAGTAGTGGTGCGTGCTTGCAGATTCTGAATGTCGGTCAAACGATGACTGCAATGTCGTTTGACACGATTGACTCGGCGTTGCATACTACGATTGGTGATATCGCTATTTGGGACGGGGAGATTTTGGGCGCGCCTGCTGTGGTTGAACTTGAAGAGGCTGCTTTCGAGGGAACGAGCTTGAGCAAGGATGGCACGTGGGTGAGGTATAAGGGCAAGGATATCTTGTGGATACCGCCGGAGTATAGGCCGTATTGCTCGGCTGTGATAGGACATTTGGTGGCGGTGGGTGCGGCGTCGGGGAAGGTGTGGTGTTGTGGTGTGAGGCGGGAGGACTTCAGGAGTGAGTAGTAGAGCACTGGTGTAGTGTGATGGGTGATGTCGGAGCCTTTCAGTCGTTTGCATCGCAAGGTTGGCTTTCAAGCTATCGTCTCTCGCAGGCGCTTTCAGATGGAGTAGCCATACGAAGATCATATCAATAGGCACGATAGGTCGAGTCTTATACATGTTTCAAGCTCTACTCTATTTCTAGGAAGCGATAGCGCTCCGTCCCCGCGATGCCCTGTCTTCGGGCGGTCTTAGAAGCACTTGGGCGTGGATCAACAGTTGTAGCCACGAGATTCGGCACGGCCCACCTGTACTCAACGACTTCCAGGGTTACACCTTCTCCCTCATGTTGTTCATCAACGACCGCACTGTCTCTCAGACACGTGACTTAGCGTCCATCACTGAGAGGCCGCTCTCTCACCGCGCTCGACCTAGCCTCAGCCCATCCACCGCGTCTGCACGCTTTCCAAGCCTTAATAAGTTCTGACCAAGCCCTCCAACACACTCAGACCGCCGGTCTAGAGCCTGATCGCTTTCAGACTCGTCGAAACTCAAGATGACGCAGGAAGAAATCACTAACACCCACTCGCCTTTACTGGCCCTTCCCGGAGGTGAGCCAGTTGTTCTTGTAGCAATGAAGCACACTAACAAAGCGCATCGTCAGAGCTCCGCAACTGTATCCATGAGGAAATTCTTGCTCTATCACCCACTAAACCCATCCCACTGATGCACCCACAACGTGCACGCCAAAATATGGTCACCGTGCCTGCCACTGCCTACAACTGGAGCTACTTCAAACGTCACGCTCTAGGTCTGTCTCAGGTGTGCCAGTAAGTCCGCAAAGAATTCTTGCCACTGTACGAAGACCGCATCAAGGCTGAAGTGCGACTTTCCGAGCTTTGCGAATATGCCACACATATTATGCTTCCGGCCAACCGCATCTGGCCTTACTACATACGACAGGCACCCTGCTCGGCTTCCGGAGATGGCGGCCCCGTCGACGTATATGACCTGTGTCACCTCGATCTGAATGAACTCAACTTGCAGTTCTCTCCTCCGCTTGGTGAACTTGAACATTTCCTCGGCGCGGATTCGAACACCAAGTGGCGCGACTTCTTTACTCAGTGCGTCTCTTGGATTTCAGTCACCACCAGCCAGATTGGGGGCTGGGATCGCCCGTTCGTCGAGGAATTGGATGATATTTTGGTCATGGTCAAGCCTGAGTACGCAAAGAAGTGGATGTGGAGTCGAGATTGGCGCTGGGCACAGGTGTACACGAATTACTACACGAGTGGAAGACCAGAATGGGCATGTTTGGTTTTACAAAATGAAGGTATTATGTCAGCCTGGCACCTCAGTTCACACGGTACACTGTGAACTGCATCTCACGTGACTCTGTTAGTCACCTGCTTACTCATCTGGTTGTGTATATAATCGCTTGCAGTAGCTCTCTCAATAGAACAACCTTCTGCCTCATTCATACCTGCCCTGTGCTCCCACATCCAACATATTAGGTGATCGGCGTTTGGTATTTGATCGAGATCTGCAAGATCGATGTTTAAGCTTTGCATAGACGAGGGACAGCTCGGCTCTGCATTGTAGCATTCAGTACTTTGTTTCTATCACCTTTACACGGGTACGCCAATTGCGAGGGTAATACGCGCCTCTGAGACAACGGAGGTTCGGAAATCCACCAATTACTCACTTTCATCAACGCATTTCCCTATTGAACTTGACACGCACGAGTTGTGGTGCGTGTAACGTAAAGTGTAATTCCACCTGCATCTTTTCGCACCCGTTGCTAACATTTGCGCAAATTTAGAAGCTGCAAACGAGGCCTAATGGGCAATCCGAGACACGTGACGCGAAGTCCTCGAAGCTCTCCCGCACTTAGTCATTCACAACACTAGCTCACCACTCTGTTGTGCTATCTGAGAGCGCTTGTATTGGTGCTTTCTGTGCGCTACTTTAGCACGATATATTATACTACGAAACATCTCCTATTTGCCCTCTAGCAAGCTATTAGCAAAACTGTATTAGTCTGAGACAGGGGTAGAGGTGAAGCGAAATTAACTATCCGAAGTAGCAAAGCAAAAATTCAGGTCTTCCATGTCCCTTAACAGATAACGAGAGACTGCATGTCAATTTATAGAAAAGGCTCTTCCTCAACCCATTTAACGTTACCTAGGCGTCGGTGTAGAGCGTTAGTAGATGTTACGGTGATCAATCCACGCGATATCCAGATGTAGAAGCGGCAAACAACGTACCCATTGTAAACGTGACTTAGCGTATCAAAGAAAAACACTTTACTCCTCTGTTCGCCGCCTTCACTTCAACACTTCATTACCGCTCCAACTCAACTGCCAGAGCAAAGTGCAAATCATCATGTCACATCAAGTCGGCAACAGCGAGAGTTCGCGCCTTTTGTCACTGCCTGAAGGTGAAAAAATCTCCCTTCAAACTGCAGAAGAGATATGCTAACACAAATTGTGTCCAAATTGCGCAACCGCATCTACCAATTCCTTGCTTACGCTCCCGCATCACGAGTCTGTCTCCGACCACCGCACCGGCTGTTGAATGCCTGGGGCCTGCCCTCACCTGCCCAAACATCTGACTGGAGCAAACTCTCTCGCCGCAGCCTTGGTCTGACGCAAGCCTCTCAGCAACTCCGTTCAGAGTTCCTCCTCGTGTACAGAACGACATTCCATGCTGATGTCGACCTCCGGGATATTGAGGAGTACCTCCAGGACCACATCATGCCCGGGGTGCAGCATGACGAGGATACGACTGGTACCATTTCCATTACGACCACAAGCACATCTTACTGCAAGGTAGATGTACTCAATATCCTCCTTCTCGCCGCCGCCGCTCCTGGTCTAGACATCCGTCTCAAGTGTCTCAACGTCTCAGAGGATGATAAAGAACTCGTTCCATGCAAGGGATCTGCCTGGCACGCGTACCTTTTGGAGTGTGTTCAAAGCGTAATATTCGAACTTGAGGAGAGCGAGAACAAATGCCCGTGCTGCGTGGATGACGGCGATCAAGTCACTTTTGTGATTTACGAGAAATTTGAGGCGAAGTGGATGGATGCGCAGAAGAACGTGTTACACGGTGGTAGATTGGCGGGAATGGAGACGTGGTTGGGCGACTCTTCACCCGAGTCGCCATAGTGGTAGCCATGCGTATATTATTGCGAAATCACACGAGCGTGACTGTGGCGGGTGTGCATCCAGAAAAAGCTGTTCTAGGAACCTCTCGATGTGTCATGCCTATTCGTCGATATCGTGACTCCTCGGGCGATACTCCTGAGAGCAGAAGATAACTTACGGTAGGCCACTTCACCACAGGTTGCCTGAGTCCAACACCTTCGAAATTGAGGAGGAGCACGAAAACTTCTCCATCCACCATCTCGTCATCGCACGTATCAAGGTGCGCGAAACCAATATAGCGGCCGTCTTTGTATAATTGTGCAGAATAAAGACTAGACTGCCTTACATTTGCTACAACGTCGGCCAGTAGAGCACCTTTCAAGACTAGGCTGCCATCGATGATCGCTCCGTATTGATCTTCGTGCTTTGGTGTTGTAGAGACTCAATGTACGATGAGTCTCGCAGTCGGCTCACGATCCTCGGGGTTCCAGAAATGAGCCGACATCGTATTCCCATCATTCATATTCGACTTGGCAAGGCAAGCCCAGGACCAGGAAGGAGCCACGTATGTTTTGCATCGGCGTGCAGTTTTTGCTCGTGTTGTACCAGAGAAGTGACCCAGGCAGATGCTCAGTCCACATGCCAGCGACATATCTTGATGTGGGAAATTCATACTGAAACTCCCTGGCGAGTCTAGACAACGCAGGTAACCGATCCGTTGTACAAGTCAAAGACCGTGACATGAAATCCTCTACCAACGTGTACCATTTGTCTTCCGCCCTTTGCTGATTGAATGACACGTTCCAGTCAGATGGCTTGATCTGACCCAGACTGTCTATAGCCGTTCTTGCTTCTTGCCATGGAAGTTGTGCCGTGGCTTTCAGTTGACGACAGCTCCACAATAATTGGTCTTTTCCAAAGTAAACCACTCTTCGAGACAGTTTGCCTTCTTGCATTGTCCAAGCGCGGTATCTGAGAGGAGAGTTCGTGCTTGGACTCTTTCCTCGACCCGACCATTCATACCATTCGGTCCCGTCGTAGTGCTTATCCCATGACGATAACGATACAGAACCTCTAAAGGGGCGAAATCGGACGCTGTCTTTGCTGATATCCATGATTGCCGTGGGGTAGAGATTCCCCATATTCAAGTAGGGTGCTTGCCGACAGCCGAAGTCTCCATTTCGAGAGCTCAGAGCTGCAAGCGTGCAATAAGAATTGCCGTAGACTTTGTCCATGAGCGATGACTCCCGTGCCCAATCTGCTTCATCATCTTGGATGATGCGAAGCGAGTCTATCCACAGATAGCGTAGACTCAATTGTCGCGCAATTGAAACGGCGTCCGAGAATGTCCTTGAGAGGGTATTGAAAGCGATACGACTCATTCTGTCTGACAGGTTATGTTTGGTGGTTGTGACGGGACGTATAGCTCTTCCCATGTACTCAGCTGGATCTCCCCAGCAATGACTGAGGGTTGCGTAATGCGCCAAAGCAGAAAATGAGTTAGCGGGAGCATCATATCGTGCGATCAACTTGAGATCAAGGGAACTTTCATGATCGAATGCTCGGAGATCTAGTAACCGGGGAGGAACGAAGCGCTGGTTGTCAATTGACCAGCACTCGTGAGACTTGTCACAATGCGAAATCCACATCTTTATCAGTAGGATGTTGTTGAGACTCTCATTCAATTCTTTGGGGTTTTGGACACTGGCTAGACTAGTAAGCTGAGGCCATGGCCAGACAGTATTCATTTACACCAGGGTTGCGGCATGGGCGCAACATAACATGTCCGGTCATGGTAGTAACCTCCGAACCCCCACTGTGTCAAGGAAGTCGCGAGTAATCTAGGCCGATGTACTATCGGCAGTCTGGCAGACGACTGTGGATGGACATGTGCATAATCGTTCAATTCTGAGCGGAGAGACGCACAGACAGGACAACCTCTCTGCGCGGTTGTAAGCATCTCTTCGATGCCCATTAGAGTGATTGATGCATCAGGCTGAAACCCTATCCCTATCCAGTACTTCAGAGGAACCGACTGGCAGGTCGAACACAGCACAGAAGCCATAGCTTGCAAGTGGATGTTAGTATCGGATCCCGTAGGAAGTCTGTCGCACGCTCGGTCTACGATTGGCTGTACTGTTGATAATTGAGTTTAGCATGGCGCTGTAGCGGACAGAGAAACGCGGCGCCAAGTAGATCGTTCGGAAATGGAGGGAAGGTGAATGAGTAAGGACTGGCGGATACTTATTTCGACATGCTCTGGGTATGTGGTGAATCTGTGACCATGGACGTGATGGTCTTTCTGTGTCCTTCGACACTGCGCTGCACACCCGCAACCCAGCCAGTCCAGAGCACCAAAAAACCACAAAAAAAGATAATGGTTACTTCGGTACTATGCGACACCTGTGAGATTCGAACTCACGCTCCCGAAGGAACTGGCTAACTTCCATCCAATCGGATGATTAGCAGGCCAGCGCGTTAACCCTTTGCGCGATATCAGCGATGTGACCGACGCTTCCGTGGAGATATGATAACTTACACTCCGCCTGTTACAGGTTAGCGTATGTTAATGAGGCAAGTGCGATGGAGAAACTAACCAAAGTGCCAGATGCTGTTGGATAACAAATTTTGAAAATACAGCATCTATATACTGTTTTGCAAAAGGAAAGTAGCGACCGGCCATGTAAGATACTTTGGAAAGGAGCGGGTCATGCTGTACATTGATATGACTCAAGTGGGGTTAAGCGGGGTACAAACTTCACTCCAGCAGCATGTGACCCACCACTCTTACCATTCTCCGCAAAAGTCAACACCACATCCGAAGTCTGTACATGATCAGGTCGGACTTGTTCGGGGCCAAACCTGTAAAACCCTTTGCAGCCACCCTTATGTCACTGTTTCGATGGCGTCACTCATGCCTAAGACGAGTTCAGCCTCATTTCCATGCGAAGTCCGCCGTCGGTATCATGTGCCTCACCTTAGCTACTTCTCGTTGATCTCATCTCCTCAACTCAGCGTTGAAGTAGTTGTACTTTTATCTTCACCTGTATGCATTCTGTCGTTCTCGTTTCTTCGAATCCGAATCTAGCGCACAGTCTTGTTAATACCGCTGCTGAAGTTCTCTTGGAGTAGACTTCTCCATGTATAGTGGGAGGGTGTATCAAGTGCGGAAGATAGTATAGCACTCTCGAGAAATAGATGCAATCCATATATCTACCATTGTTAAACGTATGTGTATGTATGTAACAGTCGAAGTCCACAAGCCAGTGATTGGTCCATGGTCAAAGACGACATGCCTCTCAGCCGCCCCTTCCGTATCCTAGGAAGTCATGCCCGCTTCGCAGGATCGAAATGTGACCCAATAGCCGTCAGGTCAAGCTCCTCGTAGCCAGTCCATGCCTGAAGTGTTGCGGGTGAAGGAAGAGGCTCATTCGTATCGTTTCGGTGTTGCCCATTATCGTCGACGGAGCAAGCGCAAGAGGCAACCACACTGACAAGTTGTAAGTCATTGATCAAGAAGTAGAGGCTTTTGTGCATACGACTCGGCTTGTGGCGGCTTGCGGTCCTGTCTAGGACCATGTTGATTGGAAGGAAGAGACATCTGCCCGCAAGTTGTCGTTTGATTGGCTTATGAGGTAATTCCGAGAAAGCTCTCCAGGAGATCATGTAGGTGACTGCTGTTTGAGCGCTTTTTCTGGCGTTGCGCCCACGTAGCTTTATACATCTCGCTGAACGTGCAGTCGTCTATGAGGATGCTCTGCTTTGCATCTATCGCGATGCCATCACTTGATCTTGATGCCCAAGATACATTCCTGATTGGGATTGGCAACATGCTGACATGGTTGAACGGGTCGCTCTCGAGAGGACGACAGACGCAGTCATGATGCCTGAAAGGAGAACGTGAGATATATATGGTTAGCGCGACGGGAAGCGGCGAATACGATTGGTAGCCACAGCCGCAGCCTCACTTGTTGGGCATCCAGAAACGTGAAGCTGAGCTTTGATCCGCGTACTTCGGCTTTTTGTAGGGCGTGGGCGCTGTTCATGCTGAGTTCGCTGTGAGCGCATCATCAAGGATTGCGCATGGCTCCCATTTTGCATGTTAGTAGTCTCATCGACATGCGCGAAACTCACAATTGATGTATAAACATATGCATTCACTCTAGTCTCTCTTGTAGATTCCCAACAGCCAGCATGCCCTCAGCAACGCCAAACCCCACGCCATGCCGATGCTGTCCCACACAACATTCAGCTTGCTTCCCATAATCTCTTTCCACCCAATTGCAACCTCAATCATTGCAATGCCGGCGCTCTCAGCCAGCATGAGCATCTCGACATCGAAGATCCAGCCTTCGGAGTGCATGTACGGGATGATGTAGGGGAGCGTGGGTCGAGAAAAGAGCTTGAAGCCGCATTGTGTGTCTTTTATACGGGCGGTCGCGGGCGGTGTCATGACGCGGAGGAGGATGTGGAAAGAATGCATGAGGAAGTTGCGGAGTTTTGAGCGCTATGTGGAGGTTAGCAAACATAAGATAGAAATGGGGATTTCCACATACCTTCACAACGGCCTCGCTGCCGACCAGATGCGCTCGGCTGCCAATCGCGACTCCACGTCCATGCTTGTCCTCGATCTTCTTGCACCCTTCCACCATTTTGCCAAGATCATCAAATCGACTCGCGCCGTCGGCATCTGCGAACACGATATATTGGCCGCGAACATGTCGCATTCCGTGCGTGACAGCCCCTCCTTTGCCGCGATTCTCTTCCAACGTAATGACGCGTATACTGCCATGCGGTATATGCGTCGAATGTGGTGTCTTCACGTCGCTCTTCCGCGACCACGGTCCAGGTTTTGGCACTGGGTGCTGGCTGAGCTGATGCTCCTTTGCAAAATCAAGCGCCTTGTCGACAGTTCGATCCTTGCTTCCGTCGCTCACAATCAGAATCTCCCATCCCTTCTCTTTCCGTGACCCTTTCTCTCCTTCGTGCGCCGCGCCATACTCGCGCTCAAGAAAGTCCACCGCCTCTTCCAGCATTCCCTCGAGTCGATCCTCCTCGTTGTAAGCAGGTACTACAACGCTCATGAACAGCTCAGGCTCTTCAATGGGCATTTGTGGTGGCACGACAACTTTCGTGCCTGGCTGCTTTGCTGTTTGCTTCTTTGCAGCTTCCTTCTCGGCTGCCCACTTGTCCAGCCAGCAGGGTAGTGCCTTGGGTTCGCTCCGCGATCCGTCGGGTAGAATGGTAGTGTATTGCTTCTCGGAGCGGCGCGGATCTCGAGGCGTCGGTGCAAGCAGATTCAATGCTATATAGACCTGAGCAGCAATGTCGTGTTAGCGTTGCCCGATGTCCAACGGATGGTCCAATATACCCAAAACACCATTGCTGAGAGCATGAAACCCAGCGCGACCAGTAAAGCCCACGTCGGTGGCATCTCCACTTTCTTGCTCGGATGCGACTCGAAGCCATAGTTCGCGCCCAACCCGGACGTATCGAAAGCTTTATTGGACATGGTCGGTGAATGTGAAGCCCTCAGCGGGCGAGTAATGACACGTGCTACCTGTAAAAGACGACAAACATTGAGCTGAGAATGCAGACTAGCAGAAAAGAACACTAAATGAGTGAGAGCGAAGCAGTCGCGAACAGTTACAAAACGCGTCGTTACGCACCAGCCAATTGGCTCGTGTAGATGCAACGTGGAAGCTGACGTAGTTCGATCCGTCGGTGAAACGCTTTGCCGAGTCGGCTCTAGCGCCCAGGAGACACGTTTCGTGCCTCCAACAACCGCTTTGCTCTCCGTCAACCAGACATACGAGGACTCAATATCTCACGGATCCCAGGATGCTCCACACTCGATTACGAGACCTCGCAATATTCTCCCGAAAGCACTTGCTGCTTTAGCCCAGTACATTTGACCATCGGAGTGCCACTTTTGAAACCAATTGATTCTGGATCGTCGTCTTCAGGTCTTATTCTCCACTGTCAGTTGCCTTGTTCTGCCTTCTGATTGGCGCACTGCCCGAACACGCAGATCCATACATGCACGCATCGTGTGTTTCGTCGAGGATGTTTGAGGTGAGGAAGCTATGCCCGTAGTTCTATCGCATATTTATCTCTGCGAGTTTGGTGCACCAGTTTTCGCTTTCGTCTTGCAAGCTTCGCACACTCTGACAAGTCCTCTTTTCCGTCTGCTTGCCATCTACGTGTCAACTTCTCCGAGCATGCTAGACAAAGCATCATGCGGACAGGCATTTCCACGGTCAGCACGAAACTTTCAATCCGAAAACTGGCAGTCACGTCATTCCTGTTCGGCAAAGCAATAGCTGATCTCATATTCACTCACTCGTCGCTACGCGAAGTGGAAAACCCGTCGATCGGGATTGTTAATGGGGCCGACTGATGCTTTCACGTCAGCGGTGGTCAGCATGTCATATATGAGCTTATTAGCTCGGCACGGCACCGCGGGACGCAAAGGAGCATTTTGCTTGGGCTATGCAGGATTAAGCCTTCTGGAAGCGATGAACATATATGCCATATATATACGACTATAGCCAAGGTGCAGGAATCTACTCACGGTACATCATGCAAGCACCTGAGCCAGTGCTCTTACCCCTACCGACTTCGCCTTGACATGGCCGGCATCATTCCCAGTCCGTCTTGCCAAGAGACATAACGCGTGGTTTCTTCGGCTAGGTCACGAAGTCAACCAAAATCTACCTCTTGTGTTGAACTGATTAGAACTGCCTTGAAGGGCCCGAGTCTAACCATGCGCGGGGAGGTATGGTTCGACAAGGCGCAATCCTGGGCACGAGCGAGGCATAGACGATGTGTCGGTGGGGTCGCCAATCATAATCCGTGGGTACCTGCATGATCCGGCAGAGATGGCTTCCGTTTCATGTGGGCCGGTGGCCGACCATCATCGTGTGGTGGTCCATGCGCATCCCAAGCGCTCTCGGCCAAGGTGGCGCCTACTCGACGTGGTTTGTGCCTTTGTTTACGTCAGCGTGAGACTGTTAACGTGTTCCACCAGCAAGTGGCCCACCCCACCAAGTGGCCCACCCCACCAAAACGCGCTCTCTTGAACGTACAATTGCCCCACAACCACATATTCAAATTACCTGAAATTCTTAGAGAGGCTAGACTAGATGGATCTACATTGAGTTCTAATGTGTCCTTGTACGTGGCAATTGCTGCACGTTAGTAGTGCTCTTGTTCGTGCCTGTGTAGTCTGGATCTGGTCACCACCATGGGCACCTATCTGAGCCTCTAGGACTAGCGCACGACCTTCGTGAGCCTGCAGCACTCCTCCACGAGCTATATACTGTCTCCGCTGTTGACGCTTACGTTGCTGGCGGTGGTTAGCAGCGCGTAGCTTCGAGTTCTCCTCAGCTAAGATCGTCGCTAAGTTCATGGCAAGCTGACAACCTCTGACAAGCTGGGCGATTGCTAGACTTGTAGGGCTCTGAGATTGTCGCTTAAGCAGATCTCGTACAAGACGAGCCTGCTGCTCAAGCTGAGTTGATGTCCGTGGC
>ML978216.1:44427-202412 GCA_010015745.1 Setomelanomma holmii
TTCTGCTTATAAACCGCGGCCAAAATCCATCTCCAGAACCTATAGGCCAGAACTGGGTGTCACGCTTCGTCAGCAGCCAGTCAGAGCTCCAGACAAAGTGGAATAGGAAATTCCACTCACAGAGAGCAAGATGCAAAGATCCTGTCCAGATTAACGTGTGGTTTAAGCACATAGAGCAGACGCGCCAGGCGTATGGGATACTTGGTGAGGATGTGTACAACTTTGACGAGACTGGCTTCATGATGGGAGTTGCTGCAACGTCAAAGGTTGTCACTAGCTCTGACACTATAGGTTGGGCTACTGTTGTTCAGCCAGACAATCGCAACTGGGTTACGACAATTAAGTGTATCAATGCGTCTGGCTGGTGTCTTCCACCCTTTGTGATCTTGTCTGGGAAGCTTCACCAAGCTAGCTGGTACCAAGATCTCCCAGCTGACTGGGCTCTCGCTGTCAGCGACAATGGCTGGACAACTGATGAGATTGGTGTTGACTGGATCATGCACTTCAACAGACATACAGAGTCTTGTACAACAGGAGCCTACAGACTACTCATCCTTGACGGCCACAGCAGCCATGCTACACCAGAGTTTGACCGGTACTGCACTGAGAACAAGACCGTCACGCTCTGTATGCCCCCTCACACGTCACACCTGCTCCAGCCACTTGACGTCGGCTGCTTCTCCCCTCTCAAGACAGCATACGGAGAGCAGGTGTCTGAGCTTGCCCGCCAAGGAGTCTTTCATGTAGACAAGGAGGAATTTCTCTGCATCTATCCGCGCATACGCACGTCAGTTCTCTTAGAGCAGAAAATCTGGAGTGGTTTCCGAGCGACAGGGCTTATTCCATCCAGTCCAGAACGTGTCCTACCGTGCCTTACTGTCGTCAGAACGCCGTCTCCACCAGGGACAGTAGGTGATATACTAGCTGCTTGGACAGCAGAGACTCCACGTACAACTACCCAGCTTAAGCAGCAGGCCTGTCTTGTACGAGATCTACTTAAGCGATAATCTCAGAGCCCTACAAGTCAAGCAATCGCCCAGCTTGTCAAAGGTTGTCAGCTTGCTATGAACTCAGCCACAATCTTAGCTGAGGAGAACTCAAAGCTACGCGCTGCTAACCACCGCCAGCAACGTAAGCGTCAACAGCGGAGACAGTATATAGCTCGTGGAGGAGTGCTACAGGCTCACGAAGGTCGTGCGCTACTCACAGAGGCTCAGATAGGTGCCTATGGTGGTGACCAGGTCCAGACTCCACAGGCACAAATAAGGGCACCACCAACGTGCAGCAAGTGTCACATACAAGGCCATAACAGAACTTAATGTAGAGCTATCTAATCTATCTTACTTAAAAACCTTATTAAAATTAATTATGTGGTTGTAGAGTAATCATATGCTGAGCTGTGCGCGTTTTGGGTGGGCTGCCGGTTTGGTGGTGGAACACGTTACTTGTCTTTGATGGCCCAAAAGGAGAGCACAGCCCAAGATTCAGCACCGGCTTTCCGATCGGATGCTGCCTAAGTGCCTTGAGTGGATGCCTCACTCCTTGAGATTGAGAACGAGAACATGACTGATTTCGGACCGTGGACCAACGGAAAGATAATGGATGCTCTACGAGGTGACATTAGAGGCCCAGGCTCAGAATCAAGGTAGCAGAAAATGGTACAACTCTTCTAACAACGTGCAGGCGCTCAGTCTTGCAAGCTCGAACATGTCCGCAACAACGACAGGTCTTTTAGTGCCTTCGGTACTACGACGTGCATACACATAACTTTCCGCGGATCAGTTTTACAGTCCGACCGATCACGGCTCGTGTTTCATCTGTCATTGGAAGTCGTAGTTCGTCGCCCTGTTGTGGATGAAGAACACTTGACACCTGGCTACTGACCATATCCTTGCGATCGCCATGCCGGAGCACGAAGGATTGTTCCTTCCTTCCTTTGCAGATTCTGCGACATGAGCACTACTGGCTTGTGTTTAAGTATAAAGGCGTGGGATCCTCTTGGATTGGGAGTCTCTCTCCATCTCAAAACCCCAGCCTGCCCTCTTGTCCATCCTGCGCTTGTCATTTACTTGTCAGAAGCTCTCTTCCACTTCGTTCAGCACAGCCATTGCATACTCTTCTGATCTACAAGACAAGCTCTGGCTGCTTCAAAAGTTTCGGGGCATTGTTCGTGACCAGAGATTACCGGCACACTCGTCTTCACATCCTGCTTCGTTCTCCGCGAAGAACCAGAGTCCTTTCCACCGCAACATTCTCGACACTTGATCATGCCTCATGCGACTAGCTCGTAGGTACATCCGCGACCTGGAAGGTACATACGCTTATAGTTTCCAGACTCGACAACCACGAAGTGTTCCTCTGGTGCAGCGTCCGAGATCAACAATCACCGCTCCTTGCCGATGACACAACGCAAGGCTCCGCAGTCCGTACCGACGACATCAAGACAAGTAGCACCGACTTTGCAAGCGTGGGATCGCAGTTCGACGGGACGTCATCAGAGGGTGATCACCCAGAGACTTTGGTATTGTGCGACAGATGTTTGTAGTCATATACGGTGGAGAATAGGCATTGCAGCTGCAGCTGAACGTCGAAACTGCTCACTTTGCGCTTCGGAATAACATAGAACTGTATTTGTAGGCGTGTAGGTCCAGTGTCTACCGCTTCTCATAACAATGTATCATTCTCCCCTCAGCCTCATCGCAATATTCGTTCATAACAGCAGCCAAAAAAGAACTTGTAAAACATGTCGCAAGGGTCGTGATCTGAAACGGCTTGGTCAGAGCCAATTATGTGCACTTGATGATCATACCATGTACGGACGCCTATAGCAGGCCCCATAAGCAGGCTGCATCCACGTCACAAGAAGGCCCACGGAAGCACGAGGGAAAATATATAGATCGCCACACGAGTCAGCATTTGAGCAGGAATAAGCGGGCGCACGGACGGCGCAGGCCTGTCAAGCACGGCTGTTATACATGAACATTGTCAACGCCGTCCGCATAGACGTCCAAAACGGATCGAAGTCACCCACCCAGTCGCCCTGGTACCAGAGCGGACCCATGCCACATGCGATATGCATGAACAGCACAGACGCTTGAATTGCCGTCTACCAGGGCGACCCGGTACTTAATGCCGGGCGTATTATAGACATCTCGAGATTGACTCTATGGCTTGCGTTTGGTATTATACTTTTGTCGCAGGTCTCCGGCCCCTATCGGTTTCGATTCACGCTACGTACGCGGCTGAAGAAAAGTGAAAGTCGAGCAAAGTGATATATGTGTGCTCCAAAATTGTGAGACAAAGGACTAAGAGATTCTCGATGTGTAGATGAGTCGTTCGTGTCCAAGTTTTTCATCATGGGGACGCTCTCGGTTTAATTGGCAAATGTAAAGGTCCATGAAACGACGATCTAGATGAAGATGAGCCTGTGAGAAACAGCAAATACGCTTTGACGTCCGAGCGATACCGTAAGATGCAAGCGGTAAGGCCACTGCACGGTTGTGGGTCAGAATGCCGCAAGACCTTCGATCATATGTAAGCTTTGCAGTGGGCTGAATAGAGTGTGTAAGGCGGACGCCTTTTCCAAGGGATCTTGTCTTCTGGCTGTCTTTTGATCCACCCCACAAGACGCCTAGCTGGCCGGAGTGTTCAGCAAGCAAGGTCTCGCTCAAGATGGGCGAGAAGAAGAGTCAAGGAGGAATTTGTGGCGAGGCGGAAGACGCGGGATACTCTGTAGTGAGGGCGTGAGGGTGGTTGAAGGAAGGCTGGAGTCGCCTTTGACGCAAGGTTCTGGCGCCAGTCCGTGCTGATTCCCGCACGAGATAACTCAGCCGGGTTGCCTCCGTCGTGGGGTGCTGCGCAATGAGGCGCATCACAGCCAATCACGCTCGAAACGGCTGTGCACGGTCTGCTCCGCTGCCCGAATATTTCCTGTTTGAGTGATTCGAGCATCATATTGGTTCAAGAGACGCAATAATCGCTTTCATCGCACAGGTTGTACTCGATCCAGCCAATCGTGTTCATAGCGGCCATGTACAGTTACGCTGCAGGTCTTTAGCGTCCAGCCGCGCTAGCACATACTGTTGACCACTTCCTCATCGCGGGAAGAATAGTCGAGCGCCGATGAGACATCCGGTACGTGGTCCTGAGTCCTTCTTCAGTATCAGTAAAGTATAAATGTTATGTTACACTCTCCTCACAGCATATCCCACTGCAAGACATCGTGGTTCAATCCAAATTTCTCCATTTATTGGTCAATATGTCTTCTTCCACCGCACCAAATCCTCCAGTAGAACCTGAGGCAGCTTCGGCAACAGTATCTTCAAACATCACCATGGGGCAGCCTGCTTCGTATATCCCTCTCTCATTATTGCCCCTCACCCCGGCAGTCACTGACTTCTATGAACAGCACTAAAGCTGAGTGCGCATGCTCAGTTGACAGTACCGGTCCATATCATCAAGTCGGTACCTCTGAAGACCTGCTCCTTATCGTAAATCCACCCACGAATGAGGCCACGAGAGCACTCAACTTTGTGTTCATTGGAAGTCAATTCGATGGCAAATAAGGCAGCGATCGGGATCAAACTGCCAAGGGATTTATCATAAGATATCTGGCAAGCCTGTATTCAAGACTAGCCGCTGTCACGCATTCTGTTAGCTAAAAGCGCTCATGAGAATTTCACAATCCACCCGTCACCTATCCTCTGACCCTTTGCATCCACTCCTCCCCAGAACACCACACTATCTCCTTTCTCCATGACGTCCGCGCCGAAGAATGCTCTTGGGCCAGGATGAAGCTTGCCGTCCTCCTCTTCGAGCTGTTTCTCAGTAGGCAATTCAACCAGCGCCTCAGCCCAGACAAGATGACCCGTCGAAGCCCCGACGGCGTGCCGGATTGCGTCCTTGATCTTTGCTGGCTTGAGAGCCTTCTTCAATGACCATGCTGGTTGCGCGTCGATGTCGCTGGATGGTATTTGAAGGACCCATGTGTCGCTGAACTGCGTCACATCTTTGGAAGGCGTTTTCTTCTCGTCGTCTTGCTTTATCAATGGTTCACGGTCGTCACGTGCGCCAAGAAGATACACGATATAGTTGCGGCCCCACCCTGTGGTCAGCGGGAGGAACGCACCATCATGGCGCGCACGCGGCCCAGGTGCCAATGGGTTCGTTGGGAACGGAAATGATTCCCAAGACATGTCTTCAACTGGTGCCGAGATGCCGAGATGGTGGATCTGACTGCTCACATCGTCCGTACCCGAGACCAAGTAGAGCTGCCCGTTCGCCAGTGCAGCATTCGTTGTCGCAACAGGAGCTGTAGGAAGCTGTGTCCACGTTCGCGCGGCAATGTCGAACTTCCAGAGATCTGATGCTGCATCACCAGTCGAATCGTAGCCACCGTACAAGATGATGCCCTCTTCGTAGTCGAAAAGCCTAGCGTTTCGGCGTGGGCCAGGAGCGACCTCGACACTAGCGGCCGCGAGTTGATCCCAAGCCTTCCGCCCGGGGTTGAACAGCCATATAGATGACTTCTCGTCAATCAGCTCATCCTTCTCATTACTACCGCCGTAGATAGCAATATTGCCATGAGACGCGCATGCCACGTGGTTCGTCCGTGCAGGAATAACTTTGTCGCCCTCGACAGTTGGCAAAGCAGGGATCATACCATAGTCCATTTCCGGTTTGCCAGAATGCTCGACCGTGACTGCGTGGATATCATTGCTTGCTAGCAGGTTGTCCGCAGTTGTACCGCCGAATATGTAAGCCTTGTTGCCGACCACAGTCACAGTGTGATGTGAGCGTGCCAGCGAGCGTCCGAGAACGTCAGCTCAGATCGTGAATTGAAATACAATTAAAGTTACCTGGTGTGATCGTCCGAAGCGGTTGCAATCCTTGTGAAATTGGCCTTCAGGGGTAAGGTAGGCTTCGAGACCAGGTACGCTGCGTAGCCTGCCTGCGCGCCATGCTCAATCACTTCGGAAGCGATGTAAGCGCCAGCCGCGAGTTCTGCCATGATGAAGTGGACGTTGGATGGGCAGCTACTGGATGGAAAAGGTTGAGCATGTGTCGCCAAGAAGATAGAATTGACCGGTAACGGACAAGGTAATGATGACGGCGACTAGGAAGGGAGGGGCGAACGGAGCGCTTGGGCTACTGCAGGTACGTATGCATTATGATGTCACACTGCACGTACCACCTCTGCACAAACATTGACACTGCATCCATAACGTTGACACTGTTTGAGTAATTCTTGACGCACCGATCGAAACATGTTTTTCTTTCCGGAACCCTCGCTCTCTTCTCTCAAAATCCGAATGATGCAGATTTTCACTTCGGGCAGTAGCCAAAAGTTGGAAGCAACAAGTTGCAGTCTCTCGATCACCTTCGTTCCTCCACACGCTTTTCGAAGCTCTAGCCCATCGCAATGTTAACTGGGTTGTCCTTTGACGACGGGCATCTCGAACCTATAGATTGTTACTTTAACAGTCCGCACATCTGGAATTTCGAGCTGCCGTTGAAGCGAACCTCGGAAAGACAGCAAGGGAAAGTGCACGACATAACGGAACCAGTAATGATATAAAGCCATGGCGAGTTGCAGACATTTACGGGCTCGAGATCGGCTGACTGGACATGCACTATGGCGGGCACTGCAACATGCTGACAGTGATTTGCATTTCATCGTCGTTGATTGGCTTGTCTGAACTCGGTCTAGCTTCCAGTGTCCGTGCGTCCGTGGATGTATATGATGACCTATGTCGCAGGCAGCAGATGCAGTACCTCAGAACTTACGAAGTCATCTCTCCGGTCCTCATTCTACGACAGTCGAGTATAATCGAATCACCATGTCTCCGCCAACTTTCCTCTCGCTACCGCGCGAGATCCGCAATCTGGTGTACGACTACCTTACGCACGAAGTTGTCGTAGACTGGGGCTATAGGATATTTCCTTTTCCCCTTGGTGGCCACAGCGCTGTGCGCATCAGAGTCCCGGAAGCCCCTTTGATCAGCGCCCTGCTTTCATGCACTCAGATCCACGACGAATATAGTCAAGCCCGCCATGTTCAGCTTCCGTCCGTCGCAATCGACCTTAGCGAAGAGTGCATATGGCGCTTAATGGAGGGTCAACCAACAAACCAAGGGCGTGCTTTCAAGATCTTAGAGCGTGTCGGGCGTGTCGAATTCTCGGTCAAATGTATCGATGGGATGACGTTCAATCAGGACTTATGGAACCTAGAGGAATTGTTCGTGTCAGCGGAAGCGCTCACGCAGGCCATGAGTGTGTTTGCCCCAAAGCTGAAAACGATACAAGTGAACTTTGACGCGGAATCACCTTCTACCCTGACCGAGGTCGCGTTCGATTTTGAAGATGGCATCAACCTTAGCTGGACATCATGGTTGTCGGCAATCAATACACCACCTCTTCTTGCAGGTCGCTTCGTCCTTGAGCGAGACCTGGTTGAGTCTATGCGGCTCCTTACCGAGCTCTATGTCCGTGATATGGTCGCGGTGACTAATCAAAGAAGGGGCAGGCTAGCGACGGATGAACGCACTAGGCTATGTGAAGCACAATGGCGCTTGATGGCTGGGATGAAGAGCAACTTTGGATAGACTTGGATTGGACAAAAGTATGAAGCGCCATTGGGGAAGGCAGAATCAGTCCCCAATAGCGCTCGGGCTCGAGCTTGGAAAGGCGAATCGATCAGCCGGTGGCAAGCACCACACCTACCACATGTTTTTATGTGGGATGACATGCAACCGGTCCTGATTCGGACACCACATGTTCCTTCTTGTGGCTTGTCATACGCAAGGTGTTGCCATATGCGTTATCCCTTTCATACCCCTTTGCCAGGATCCTTGGGTACAAAGCCGATCAATTTCCACCATATGTTTTCAGGACACAATCGAACAATGGAAACGGCATATCCCCATTTTCTTCGCTTGCCGCTAGAGGTTCGCGAAGAAATTTTCTTGTACCTCTCACGCGACATCGGATTTGAGTGGCGATGGAATTACTGGCCACTTTCTGGGGCCGATGGAATCGCGAAAGTGTGCTTCGAGCCTGCGTCATTGCTCAGCCTTCTCCTTGTATGCACGCAACTTCACGACGAGTACCTCAGCTTCTTGCGCATCTCCGAGCCGACGATGACTTTGCAAGTGTCGCTCGGAAGTGGCAACTACTATCGTCGCGACAATGCCAACAATCGTGGACTTATGGATCGTCTTCTGCCACGCATCTGCCGCATCAACATTGTCCTCTGCAATCGGAGACCGGGAGATAACATGGCCGGTCACTTCTGGTTCGAAGTGTATTTGCTCAGCCAGGTGCTTCGGGAGCGGTCGAAACGGCTCAAAGAATTTCGAATCGCCGCGTATGCCCCATTACCAAAGACCAAGACCGATCGTGTCAACGGCGAGGATGTGCGTAATGTCGGCGAATTTCCTTTCGTTCCGCCACCTCACGACTTCTTGAATGGTCTTCCACTCCATACGAGTAGTTGTCAAATCTCCAATCACACGCCCGGATGTGGCACAAAAGACAAGCACCTACTGCGCAGTGAGCCCGACCCGAGCGCAAAATATCTGCAGGATTTAGCGTTGATGGGGAAATGGATCTATGCGGAGGATCAGAACGCCCGCCGACCCTGACGACAAGTTGGACTGTTCTGGCAAAGTCTTCGTAGCCGAACGGTGAGGCGGACGATATAAGCGGTGCATTGCGGAGCATGTCGGACGGGTGAATACAATCTCGATGAAGGCATTCCGTAAACGGCATGTAACCCGTGGGGAGGTTTATGCACATAGTAAAGCTCGTATAATCGCTTTCACCTTCACTCGCGTAGCAAGCTCTGCTTTCATATGGTTCTCCTGTGTCGGGAGTCTATTCACCTCTTCTTTGATGTCACCCACGCCTTGCAGTCATCCCAGTTTTCTTCTCTTCAACGCTGTTGCAGCTGGAATTAGAGATTTAGGGCTAGGAAGAATGGTCTGACTAGAGCTGCGAGACCGCTGCGTTAGCAATAATAGCATGGACGGGTATATAAGCGGAGTGATTATCATGCCCTCTCGGGGACATTTGTAATTGTAGTTCTCGCGAATATGAGGTTGGAGAGAAACGATAATATGGTTCAGGGGGTCCGACAAGTCCAATGAGCAGCGGTCGGTAAATTCACCATTCACAGTCAAAGGAAAGTGTAGGAAGTTCTACTTTGAACGGGCCACTTGTACAAGGTGCAGCACCGAGGAGCAGTTTTGACTCACACGACGTCATAACTCTAATGAATAGTTCCCAAGAGAGTCTCGCGCCAGTTCCAGCTCTCACCTAGCGTTATATCCGTCCTTCCGCTGCCCATAAGCACCTTTGCTGACGCTCATTCAACCACCTCAGCTCTGCATTCAGCGACATACTGAACAAGGCGCACGATGACCTCAAGACCCCGTCACCTGCTGGCGCTACCTCGCGAGCTGCGCGATCAAATCTACGGCCACCTTCACCATTATGTTTCCTTCGACTGGGAGACGAAGAAAACTCGCACAAAGAACGTCGTTTTGTTCAAGGTCGAGGTTCACCAAGCACCGCGGCTTGGTGTACTTCTGACCTGCTCGCAAGTCTATCGTGACTGCCTCGAGGCTGCCGGATTCAAAGGCCTATCCGCCGTCCTAACAGTTGAGCGCGAATATGGTCCACGGACTTGTAGAATCAAGGTCACCCGGGCCGGAATGTACAACCGTTTGTTTCCCTGCATCATGAGAATGATCATCATGGGTTACTCCCAGAATTACCGCCCGGATCCAAGCATCTATCGGGAGCACACCTATAGGATTGCCGGAATTCACTTCGTCAGATCTGCGTCGTCAACTGTATCGAAGCGCGTAAAGTGCAGGACGTCTTACGAGGGACAATCACCGATTGATTACCTCGGCGCATTACGGGTAACTCTGAAGAAGATGCCCCGCCTTACACGCATCAAGTTGTTCAATTGGAGCTGTTTGTTTACTATCGCTCAACGACTCCCTCTGTGCCAGTAAATTTGAACGACATCGAGCGATTAGTGCCTTCTCACGAAAGCCCTCTCCCATTAGTACCAAGGCCGGGACGATTGGACTACGGCGACATTGTCGCGAAACATGCATCTGATGTCTGAGGTTGGAAAAATTTAGATGGGGAGCAGATCCCGACAGCAGAGAATCTTGTCCGTGTGAAAATAGAGGACAGGAAGGGTGAAAACGGTGGGGAGGGTTTTGAGCATTGGTTCGACTGAGAAGATAAGACATACAACGCGCCATCGAGGATGCTATATTGGGAATGATACCAGGATTGGGGAGGCGAAATACTTTCAGATATTTTCGAAAACATATGAGGCCTCTAGATTACCTCCACAATGAGCTGTCAACTCATATTGCGCATGTCCCGTGGCTTATTTCCAAATTTGTTGACGAACCTCATAACCTCACCAACCTATTGAGGCTTAATTGAAATGCTACCGTCACATATGTACAGTCGATCAATAAAGGTCTGCCTCGGTGACATCAGGTACGGCAGCATTCGCCATTTGTTTGATTTACCGCGCTATTGGCTAGTTCAACATTCCCAGCTTGTGTGCGCGTTCGCGACGTAGATTCGTTGCATAGCCTTGAGCATGAGTGTCTTCAATGTGTATTGTTGTGGTATATTGTGTACCCAACCAGATAGCCACGTTCATACAAGACAGATTGATCCCCAGACAAGCCCTGCACTAGCTAGCTCAGTGTGAACATAGCAATTGCTTCGTCCAAGCATCGACCTTGTCTAATATTCCGTGCATGCGTCCTCATAAGTGCAGCATCCACAAATCCCTATCCCGAGCACGTCTCCCAACCGTTGATGATGCAGCGAATGTCGCGAGTAAAGTCCTTACCCCAGAACTGAGGGAACTCGCGAATAATCTTGCCGCCTAGAGGGTCGATAGCACGATCGACGAGTTGGCGTGTATCGCTATACCGATCAGCAAATTTTTCTATGAAATTTCAGAAGTTTCTACTTACGCATAGCAACAGTCCCAGCTACCGTAGCCGGACCAGTAGTTATATAAGATAATGTGCATATAGTTGCGCAACTTCTCGTCAGCAGCGTTGTTGGGGAAATTGACCTGCAGTTATGTCAATAACACATCTTACTGTCATGCGAGCACAGCACCGCTTACGAGAATCTGATCGCCGACATTGCAACCCTTGACGCCTGCCATATCGTAGCAGTTGGTATGTGGGATTGGACGAGTCGTGACCGCCTCCAGCGTACCAGCGATCGTGCCGATAAGTAGTTTGCGAATATTCTCTGTGTCCCACCGAGCATAAACGTCCTGGAACTTGGTGACGCAATCAGTGACGCCGCCGGGCGGAAGGCGCATGCAGCGCGTGTTGAACTCGAGGTATCCAGGATTGGTGCATGAGTTCCACTTGGAGCCCTCAGGGCAGCCCTTGTCGAGAAGAACCCAAGTGGTGCGGTAGAGGTCTGCGGCGATCACTTTGCCGACGGCGGTCTTCTTCTTGTCCATTCATATCTGTATGGTGGAGTAGTCGTGGTATGTCTCCCAAGGGGAGTCACCCACCGCTGTCAAAAGGATTAGCCATGTGACGTTGTGCGTGGGTTTGTAGGTGACCTTACCAGTCATGTTGGCTATAGGAAGGGTAATGTTGAGACGCTCGAAATTGGAGAGATCGGGTCCGTCGGACATTGGAACTGCGTCGACGAGGGCAGCGAGACCAATAATGGCCAAGCTGAAGATGAACTCGAAGAGAGCAGTCACAATAGCTACCGGAAAGACGTGGGCTAGTTGAGTTGAAACTTTTGTTGAGCTTCCTTACTGTTGACTGTGTGTTATGATGGTAGATAGTCAGTGAGGCGGCAAGACCGTTTTATATGCGCCGGGACGGGACTCGAGTACTTGGAAGCGACAGCAAACGGCTTACCTAGAGAGCGGCCTAGCGTGGTCAGTGAATCGGGTCCGCAGGTGAGAGACTATAGGAAGCGGTGCGTTTGTGGTATCTGCCGAAAACGCTCGACGAGGCCTAAGCAGAGGAAATTGTGAGTGGTTAAGCCTTCTAAGAGCATATTGAGAATATACGAAAGATAATTTAATGTTAGGTACATATATCAAGGAGCGTATAATCGAGAATTGATGAAGAAAGGAATGTTGCGGTGGAACAACACCGCTCTTTACCATCGTGTGGAGTATCGTCTACCCCTTTCTGCATCTACTCCTTCTGCCATGATTTGACGATTCTCAAAGCAAAGCAAGCGAAGCAACTGTTGCGACCAGCAAGGCCGTAAGTCCACCATTATACTTCGAGTTCGCATCATTCTTCTTCGCATACGACTGCGCCTTCGCATCGTATTACAGACACTGTTTCTCAGCCTCAACTGGAACAATATCACCCGAATGGAAGTAGTCCGCGGTGCCGTCACAAATGAAGGGCCGATTGTTGTACTGCATCTTGTCAACACCAGACAACAACCACATGTCAGAAAGAAGAACGACTTACGAATCCAGACGCGTAGGCACCAAAATTCCAACTACGGCTGAAATCAACATTGAGCATGTTCTGCAAGTCTCCGCCAGAGGAACAGTCGCTTTTCACCCCTGAGATCTGCTTCGCGGTCGCGTTGATAATGGGCGTGTCGATGTATCTGCCGGCGCGGAGATTAATGTCATCGAGGAAGTTCTGGCTGATGATGTCATCAAACAAGGCGTCTTGAAAGTGGAATTGGCTTGAAATGTTGTGCGTAGAGCTAGCCAGAGGTCTAGAGATGTTCTCTCGGCCTGGGCATTCCAAGGAAGCGCTTTGAACGTCGTGTTATCCCTGCATTGCAGTGTCAGCGTAAGAGACTTGGAGTGAACGACTTGGTTACCATTGAGTCTGTGTAGCTTTGACTGCGTCGTCATTGTCCGTATTGATGGAGAAAGATGCTTGCGCACCTTCCGGAACCTGAGCATGTGTCAACAACCACCAAGGCACACAGTAAGGCGTTGATTACATACCGCCATGTCGAGACCATATTCTGTTAGGCTGAGCGTGCCTGTATAGTTGTACCCGGCTGCCAAGAACGGCCCGTATAGGACAGCCGCAGACCCAACACCAGGAATGCGGAACTCATACGTCGAAGCTAGGAATAATTCAGTCAAGAACTACCAAGACTGCTTGATGGTAGTAGACAGCTTGATGTGTGCTTTGACACCGTGCGCGGTGATGCTGGCACTACCGACTATGTCCGGTACCGACGTGATCGAAACGTCCGTCACTCCGAATTGAGCTGACACAACATCGATATTACCTTCCATCGAGCACTTGATACACTTGATCTCAAGCGGACTATTTGTTGGCAACGGTAACACCTTATTGTTGATCGTCGTTGCGAGGTTGATGCGAGTCGAGGTTGGCGCGGCAGTATCGACTGCAGCAGGTGCAGATTGAGCAAGGCCTGCAGGCGCAGACGCAAGTATTGCCGCCCCTCGGATAGTCTGGCGGAGCTGCAGACTGCGACCACGAGGCTTGTGCTCTTGGAGCTCCAACGGTTCGGTCGTGTAAACGAGGTCGATCTTGATGAAATCGAATGGGGATTGCCACTGAGTGCGCACGCCTCGAAGGGTGACAGAGTCTTTGGACATGTCTATGACGTAAAGTACCCTAACCGAAGTGAGATGAGTCCACTAGTCACAGCGATATACCAGAACTTACCGGTATACCGTTCGCTCATGCTTGTCGTTGCACGAAGCATGGGAAGTGATAATATATCCGCCCACGAGGTTGTGGACCTTGTCCAAAGCCGAGCGATACAGGCTATTTGTTCGGTGAAGAGTGATAGAATCTGATGTGCATGAAATATCACTGAGTTAGTCTTCCATATCTCCCAATATAAGCATCGGCTTCTTCGAACCAATCCGAATGTTGGCGCCGAAGCATTTGTTGACAGGAGCATTACATACGATCGAATATCAGCCTTTGAAACACCTTTCATGTATTGACATTGTACCATCTGACCAAGCGAGCGTAGCCTCATTGCTGTACGAGACGGCTCCCTACGCCTTCGCAGATGACCTTTGGGTGCAGCGGCGCGGAGCTCACGGCCGCTGAAGGCTGTGACCATGGTGAGAAGACCCAGGAGAAGGGTACGTGAGATCAACGTGAACAGCGTCTTCAGTTGCTAGTTGAAGTCGCTTGTGTTATCCGAGTTGTGAGAAGTGTCCATGTTATGATCAGGCTATAGTCAGGCGTGATATGTGGCGGGTTCGTTCGTGCTTAGACACGCCAACTTATAGGCGGAGCTGAACGATGTGTTCGTCAAGGCAAGGCCCACGCGTCCCATTGTCCAGGTGTAAAGCGGCTCAAGGGTGATCACGAGTATCCAATCACGGTATTCCGCCACAGCTTTTTCGCTTAAATTGTCATGTCGTTTGTTGACAGCCTGCTGGGGCTTCTCAGAGATGATAAGAGAAGACGTAGCTCCAAGCGAAGATGCAGTAAGCAAGCCAAAGTCGGCCCTCATATCAATGGCTCAACTGTGCTTGGCCAATGAGTTCGGATTCCCACGCTACTTGTGGTCGTACAGCGAAGATCCATGGCCCCAGCCCCTACATGGTGCCGGTGAGTATAGCGATGATTGTTCAATCAAGAGCCGAATAAAGCGATGATCCTAGCGTAAAGCCCGATGTTGTGTGGTTCGAGACCATGTCAAATCTCTTCACGTGAAATGCAACGGTTTGGCTGAAATTGGGGTGCCCTATGGCGATGAAAGCCACGCATCGGCAAGTTGGGCTCTGTCCAGTATGACTCGATTTCATCGACAATTGCAGTGTCTCATACATTCATCGTACAGTAACCAAGAAGGCTGCGAAGCCCTACTCCAAGTTTCGTTGCCTAGATATGGCGAGCGTAGAGACAAGGTTCCCTGTTCGTGTGTTTGTTGGCGTCTGGCAAATTTTGGTAATACCATCAAAGGTTTTCGACCGTGCAAACGCAGTGGGTATTGACAATGGGGCAAGGTTGAGAAGAACCGTGTCGTATTGAATCTATGAGGAAGAGCTATTTAAGTAGGCAGGCGTGAGCGATCTGACTCTGAGGTTAAGCACTAGTCCCAATCAGGCAGATCGCGAGGAAAGAGAAAAGACGGAACCTGGGGCAAGCGCCCTCCTAGGCGGGTGCACACACCCCGACGGACAGGTATGAAGTAGACGTTGGCGTGCTTATTCGTAGTATCCGAAAACTGCGCTTCGCAACGAGGTCGAAATGCGGCTCTGTTTGGCCTCGAAAATAACAACGAGGCAATACCTTCCCTCATTCGACAAGTGGTCGTACCGCGACTCGGAAATAACCACAAGATCAGCGATGCTGGATCCAAAAAAAAAAAGACACCTGGCAATCGGTGAGAGCAACCGACTAGCAGGCTAATTGGCGGGTTTCCGACGCGAACGCGCAGTGGTCTCAGCTTGGCGTACACTCAGCCTAACAAGTTCTACGTACTTCGGTCTCGCGCGTGCAGCCTGACATCCAGAACCGGCGAGTGCATGTCCGATGTACATTCCGAACGAGGCTGCAAAAGCGAAACCACGGCTCAGAATCTTCACAACCTCAGTCTATAATGGCACCAGACCCTGGTCGCAGCGACTGCATACTTGTGCCAAGAGTGTCTGCATGTCGAAGGCCTATAAGATGGACTATTCTGTCCTTGTGGCTGGAGACTATGCATCGTAAACTTTGATGTTGTCTCAGCCTCCACTTGGCATGATGCTGGCTAATCAAGGGTTGTGGTCTCTCGTGGCTGCTCTTCGATGCGTCTCCGCACTGCTTGTCTTTTGGTGCAGTGCGACATGGGTGAAAGGGAGTCTCTGTCTTAAGAAACCGCCACGTGGTCCCACCGGTCCCTCTTCAGCATCAGGACTCCTGAGTGAGCCAACGAGTGCCGCTCGTTGTCGCTTGTTGTCGCTTGTCGGGCCCAATCTGTTGCAAGATCAGGCTATCGATATCGTTCGTGCCACATGACCAGCCTGTACTGCCTCACCATCCATTATGCCATGGACGTAAGCATCGCCCACGAGACGGAACAGATTTGCTTCGTTGCTCTCATCAGATTGGTCCGTGGGCCGCAATATGAACGGTACTTGTCCACCATACAGTACCCATACTTCGTCCCCAGGCTGAGTATCTGGCGGGCCGATACTTATGTAGCCTGACTGTGTGACGAAGAAAACGTGATTGGGTACCATGCCGCAGACTGACTCCCAAAGCTCGCTGTTGGGACTATACCTCCCCTGGCCCTCTAAAAGTGTTTCGAGTTCCAGGTATACTGGACCGCTTGAGACAACTGTCCTCGAGCACTCCGGAAATGCACGACGGCTCCAAGAACCTGTGTCGCGACTTTGTTCTCTAATGTGAGCTTTCATAGACTCAAATGAAACAAGCGTACTATCGTCCGCTCTCGCCACCGGAAACTCCTCCATGATGAAGTCGCCTATCATCGTTTTTTGGAAAGCGTTAGACCACGATTGACCGGTAAAGTAGCGTTTGGACAGCTTATGCGCAGATACAGTATTTCCCAACATGGCCCAGGCGTGGTCGATGACTTCCAAAACAGCTAAAGCGTCAATAGCGTCCCGATCACTGACGCTGTAGACTTGACCGACATGGGCAACTCTATCAACGTACACCCCAGTCATAGCAAGCATTTTGCCGTCATTGCATGCTGCAATTTCTAAGGTATTCTCAGCGTTCGCCCGGAAAGCGCGATATCGATGGGAATGAGTCCACCATTTCAACTGCCGCTTCTCAACCCAATTCGTGCACGCGAAGTCGATAGCCCAAGTTGCCAGTCCAGGCGTTCTGTGAGGCATCTCACTTGAGCCTAGAAGTGGTCTGAGACCACCCTCGTCTCGAATCAGATCCAACGTCACATACTCAAATAAAGTGGCAACAGGAATGTCATAACGACACTGCACAGCTGACGAGAGCGCATTCGGTGGGATCAAGCCCAGTAATGCGTATACCTTGTCTCGCGGATCGGTAGCATCCCGGTGCCGCCATCGCATGAGTAAATCGAGCGGCCCGTCTTCGTGCTCCGAGTGGATGAATCCATGAACTGGATAGAGCAATCGTCGCAAAAGCGGTGTAAATCTGCCCCGCGCAGAGCAAAACTGCCGGGAAAACAGTGCTCTCATCCGGTCGCCGCGCAAATTGTATGCTGCACGGAGTACTGCTTCCCGTGACAAGTACAAAGGTCCCCATATCATGGTAGCGTTCGGTGGCAAGATAGCTTCTTGAATCGTCCAGACACGTGACCACCAGGGATTCCCGTACATGGAGAATGCAGCGAAGGCTCGTCTTGTGCGAATGCCACGCTCGCTGTCTTCGAAGAGAACCGGGAGCACCGAACGCCTGGTCGACGAAGCTATCGATGCATAATTGAGGAATGCAAAGACCTCTGCGGCGTCCGCGAGATCGAACCCCTCTCCTTTCACTTCTCCGAACCACATGATGCAGTAAGCACATCTTCTATAGATGTCCCGCATCATAGCAACCTGAGCCGCACGTTCATCATTGTCCAGCTGATTGATGCATAGCTGATCGATCCAGATAGCACGCGTTCCAATCTTCTTACGGAGTCGTCTGAGAGCAGCGTGAAGATTACTTGTGACTTGGACACAAAGTCCTGATATTTCAATCTCTTTCTCATCGTTTCGTTCACCCCAGACATAACTCAAGGCTTCATACTCATTAACGGCGTCCAGGTTGATGATCCGAATTTCGCACTTCATTTCGTCGTCGTCACATCCTGGTAGCAGGTCCAGAACGCGTATTTCGCGTCCTACTGGGCGTGGGCAGGCTGCGAGCATGAATGCTAGTCCATGTCAAAGGGAGGAGAAGCTTACCAAGAGCAAGACCATGTTCTTCCATACTAGAGACAGCGGAAACGTCCCCGTCCGAAGCAGGAAGAAAGAGCAGAAGCTTGGTGGTGAGCTATGATACTCGCCATTCTAGAGTGGGGCAGATGTGTAAGAGGTAGGAGCGAAGCAGCGATTAGGCTCCCACGGACCAACCCCGCTAGCGCATCGTTGATTGGTCGGAGTCATTACAACCCCGCGATGCCTGTCTAGTCATGAAGATTGTCAAGGACGCCGCTGCGATGCTTGATGTTCACAAGACATGCACGACAAGAATAGAGTTGGAGAGATAAAAGCTTGCCACGCTATGCCACCCAAGGAACTCGCTAGCAAGAAGCAAGGCAGCAATGAAAGAATAAACATACACGAACAGCCTCATCATCACACGTCAAATCCCGTTTGTGCCAATCCTCTTGCGGCAGTTTACATCATCTCCCGGAGGTGTCCTAGTTGCAACCGCTAAAAGTCCGCAGTCGAGATCTAATGTTCCAGGGTATGAGCCGTCTACGGAAACCGTTCCTGCAATGATATCAACAACTCTTTCAGAAAACGGCCAAATTATGCGAGTCTTATGACCTCGCAGATTCAAGCTCGAGTTCCAACTCCCTGATGCGCTCGTCCTTCTCACGGTCCGATGGCTCCTGCGTGCCGAGTTTACTCTTCAACTGCGTGACTTCCCGGATGAGTAGCGCAATCTGGTCGGACTGATCTGCCATCACTCGGTTCTGGTGTTCGAGCTGAGATTTTATCTCAGACAATGCGTGGCCGAGCGCAGAAGCGGGTCCGCCAGAGCTCGGTGCTGGAGTGGAGGTGGGTGCTGATGCCGGTGCAGGTGTAGGCTCAACCTTCTTCAACGTTGATCCTGGCTCAGAGGAGGAAATGGTTGGCGCAGGTGTGGGTTTGGCCGGTGCTGTCTCAGGCTCTCGGCTAGCAACTGGAGCCTTGGCCTTCTCTTCCTGGTGCGCAGCGGTGACTGACGGTCGTGCCACAGGCTTCGCGACTTCTTCGAAGCTCGATTCACTTTCCTTGTCTGAGACTTCGTCATCAGCGAATTTTGCTGCTCCAGCGGCCAATGATTGCTTGTTGTCGGTCATGGACGGCGGCGGTCCACGAGAGGCGACTGGGGCAGGTGCGGGCTCCGCTGCCTTCGGTGGCTCGACCTTTGCAGGCGCAGGTTGGGTCATAGCAGGCTGTGGCGGCTTGTAGTTAGACGGGACCTCCTTCGGCGCCTCACCGTCATACACACTTTCTAGAGATATCTTGGGTGGCAATGCCGTCTTGCCGCCGAACCACTCAGACGCGGTTGTACCAGGCTTGAGACCGGTAGTGGGTGGGTAGATGTCGCTCTGAAACATTTCGGATCTGCGGGGAACGATGAACGAAACAGGTTCGATGTAGGCATCGTTGACAGTCTTGAAGGCGCGGAGGACCTCGTTCTCGTGGAGATTGATGCCGCGCTTGGGGAGAAATGCGATACCTCTTTGTGGATTGGGCGACGTGTACTGGGTGAGGTACTCGAATTTGTCGTTCTCATATTCGTAGTAGCGGATGTTCCCGTCACTGTTCAAGTCAGTATTTGTGATTCAGGAGTCGGTGGTAGAACTTACCCCTTGCCAGCAAGGTACAGACATTGCGTGCCATCGTCCCAGAACGGCATGCATACCCCCGAGATAGAGTCGAGGATTTCGAAACCACCAATGGGCCCCGATGGATTACGAGGATCCCACAAGCCCAATTGGCGATCGCTCATGCGGGAGAAGCCGGTGGTGGCAATGCGGTCATGCTCTCCCATCCATACAGCGCGGCTGTTCTTGGCTCCAGGATGCCCAGGCACTTCCTGCGCGGGCTTCTCCTGTCGCACATCCCATACGCGCAACTTCTTGTCTCGGCTTGTCGTGACTAGGTATGCTCCGTCGGCGCTCCACGATAATGATTGTACAATGTCGTTGTGCTTGAGAGTGAGCTTCGCAGCGCCCTGCTCGACATCCCACAGCTTGACGGTGTAGTCGCCGGAAGAAGAGGCTAGAACGTTCTCGGCGGCGGTGTTGAAGAGGACGTGACCGACTTTCCTATTGAATTATTAGAAGTGGTCCGCGGTTGAGCAAGAGCAATCCAAACCTCATGTGGCCGCTAAGCCTAGCCTGTGGAGAGACGTCGGCTGGTTCATCGGCATCTGTGTGCAATGTGAAGCCTTCTGGCACTTTCCAGATGAACACCTGTTTGTCGTGAGTGCACGCCTTCCAACCTGTAAGGATTGCTGTACCTTGCCATCGTCGGACGCAGACGCGATGAGGGAGTCGTTGAAAGGACTCCTGTGAGGTTGTTAGTATTGCCATCTCGAATGCTATGCGAAGGTATGCGCGCACCAGTCGGTGTCGAGGACAGCAGCAGTGTGGCCGCGGAAGAGAGGGATCTGGTCTGGAGCTCGACCCTTCTCATTGATGGGGATGACAGCAAAGGCGCCACCGCCGCTAGCTTCCCAATTGACTGCTATATATTCTGGGTTGGCCTAGACAGTATGAGCGCCCATCTATAGAGGTCGCGTGCGCAGCGAAGCTGACCTTGATCAGGTTGGTGTCCCAGGCGTTCTTGGAGATGCGGAGATTATCATAGCACTGCTCCTATAGACTTGTTAGTATATGGCTCGAGAATAAGGGGCGACCTGCTTTACCTTCTTTGCACCTTGTCCAAAGACGTGGCCTGCGTGCTATTGTCAGTACATACGCCGAGCTGAAGTGTGAGACAATACCCACGATACTTGGAGGCTCTCACAAAGCGGCCAGCCATGGTGACGATGTCGATGTGGGCGGGTTCAGAATGGAAGGAATTGGTATGAGAGTGTTTACGCCCACGACACTATCTTACAGGAGACACTGGGATGATGAGAGGCTGTGTTGTGGTTTCGATGTTTCGAATGCTTGCATGACGGACGCTTTAGCGCGCGTCTTGGCGGTGGACCCTGGCCATTCCCATCCCAACGGTCCCGCCAGCTCTTATTCTCCAACACTTAACACATCACATTCACTCGGTATCCGATGTACCTTCGAAGTCGACAGGTCCTGCATTAATATCGTTGCACATTGAACCCCAAAAACGTATCATTGAATGGCAGCATTGTCACATGGGAAGAGCTTGGGTTGATGACACCACATCAAGGGTTACTAACTTTAGATTGAAGCTGGAAGGCTATTAGGGATGAGATAATTGAAACATTCGCATATGTCGACCGCTATGCGCAATATACTTGGGACGGAGACGCTACCTAGATATCTTCGAGAACTCGACGACCAGCTCTAGCCTCAGCCATACCTAGTTCTTCGCATTGTCCACGAATCCAGGCAGTCCAGTCACCGTCGCCAGCCTCGAAAACAACATTCTTGCTCGGGTACACGACCCATTGGACCATAGTGAGCGCCTTATCAACGCCTTTGTTGAAGAGTTCGATTTGCTCCGGTGACCAGCCATGGAAAACGCCAGCCAACGACTCGCGAACTTTGTCCTTGAATGCGGTTTCAACCACAGTGATGTATCGTTCCAGGTAGTTGCGACGCAATTTTCGACCTTAATGATCTGCATCTTGGTCGATGGGAAACTTTTGAGAGCCGTCGTCGCCTGAGCGTGGATGCGCAACGTCCTGGTCCACTGCCTGAACGAAGCCCGTTGACCAAGCCAGATCGCCTGGAACCTTGTTCTGGAAGTCGACGGCTCCATCTAAATGCGTGGCGACCAGCCCAGGGATGAAGTAAAGCATCTTGCCTATAGCTAAGCCCATGTGCCACGGCTGGTGCGCATTCGTGCGCACCTTAGCCATCGCCTCGGGAGTCTCGAGGCTGTAGTCCGTCTTCTTCATGGCAAGTATGCTTGTGGTCGAAAGCTCGAAGTGGTTATTACTCCGTTTAGTTGAATTGGGTAAGTTTGAAGTCCCTGTTCCAGCAGCGTGAGGAGAACGTGTTATCTGACCGCTTTTGGTGGACACGTTCGTAAGTTGCTGTGGCAATTCTCTTCAGGGGATAGAAGTAGAAGTGAAGAAGCTTATGTCTAGCAGGTGCTGGATCTTGCATTGTGAGTTGCAAGAAGTGAATGCTCACGACGTGCGGCCAACGCGGGTCATGCTGTTTTCCTCGATTCACAATGTCTTACTGCACAATGTGTGTGTGGTTGTGTCGGTTCCGTCCAGCAGTCGATGAGCTACAACTGGCGCAATCGATATGACGCTTCTGGTCACGCCCATCGCGCTAGTCTAACTCCACAGGATGCAGCAATTAAAGGTCAGGCCACAGAAAGATGAGCTGGAATATCACGACTGCGCAGTCTTCGGAAAGAAATCGAAGGCATGCTGGATTAGAGGACAGATTCACAGCAACACTCTCTGAGCCACTTACACCACAATCCTGTCGTCAAAGAGATGACATCGCCTTATACGTGTGCATGCGCTTGCGCAATGACAGACAGTGCATTGTCCATTGTCGCAAACGCCATTTAGATCGTCACCTTAGCATATGTTGTTCTCGTCGGTATCGGCTACCGCATCGCAGTCTACCAGCGAGCAAAGGTCTAAGCCTCAGGAATGGATGCTGAAGCAAAGAACCTGCAAGATCAAGTGGCCAATCTCAACCTTTCGAATGAATCTCAGCCCGAGGCGGATAGAAGAATCGTCAACGATACACTTGGTGATGCTCTGGTTCAACTGCGTTCAGTGAGGAGAAAGCTTGAAAATGGAGACTAACCCACCGACAAGGTAGCCATGATCAGGCAACAAGTGCGCGGTGCAAAGACCAGGCAAGAGGCGACAGATTATCTGCGCGAGATTCAAACGCGGGTTGAAATGGGCCAAACCTATCTGTATCCAGGACGCGGGCTGACAAGACTGCACAGTACTCTCGCCCATTTGGTTCGCCAACGCAACGCCGGGGAAGATGTTGCGCTCAGGGTGGATCGACGGGCACTGCGCCAAAGCTTGAGAGAGAAGATGGCAGCATTGCAGATTCAAGCGGTTCACGATCTTCTGGTAAGTGACGCGATGAACGAAAGGCATCAAGCGTTCCACCCGTGGCAACCCCCACTACGCGAAGCTTGGAACAGCTCGGTGGGCGGGTAGCGCAAGGTCACGTCCAATTCTGTCAGCATTGGTATATCCCAATCCGGTCGCTGGGGACTGAAAATTTGGGTTGCGGCCACAGGTCTATTTGTATCAGTTTCGTGAAGTAAGAAGTGCGGTGCATAGAGAGCGCTATTGCAAAAACGCCGGCAGTGCCTTCTAGTCCAAGGCGATCTTCAGACACTCTGATGCTTCTGTCAGCATGGAAAAAGGGTGCATAGCTTTCCATACTCGCATAGCTTGTGCCACAACATACTTAATGCCGAAAAAAGTTCCCCATGTTGGGGAACAACTTTGCTGACACTAGCGCCGCCGTCATCACCTCGGCCCAAGTAGGAGTGTCGATCCCGAACAGCCATAGATGCGGAGAAGCTTAAGCACCGCGTCACTTTCCCTTGCTTGACCCAACTTCCCCGACCCCTACCCAAACAATTGGAAATCCTCACATATATCACCATGTCATCTGAAGAAGCTCCAAAACGGGTCGCGCAGGACGCCAAAGAACTCCTAGAGAAGGTAGCCGACGCAGCGCCTCGAGCTGACCCTCGAGACCTTACCCCGGGTAGCGCACTCGATGGGTTAAAGAATGTAGACAAGACGATATTGCGATTAAACAAGTATGCAACCATGCTGGTGTGACCCAGACGATGTTCCTGACACGTGCTAATCGCGTGGCAGACTCCTTGCGTCACCAGGCGGACTCTCCGCATTCCTCTCCACATTCAACTACTCACTCTACATCCTCGCCTACCTCCAAACCAAGTCGCCCTCCGTCTCCGCCTTCGCCTCCAAGCTCCTCGCCATCATCCGACCCGCAACCAACAACAACAAATCTCCCACAACCACCCTCCTAAATAATGCCGTTGGCGTCCCACCCATTGCCGCCCTCGCCGTTCTCATCTCCAAGGCGCGCACAACCCTGAGGCTCTTCGGCCTCTTCCCGCTCTACGCATGGCTGCGCACACTCGTGTCAGGCCCCAAGCCAGGCGCAGACCCCGTGTTACATAGAATCGCACTACTCCAGGCAAGCAGCTACTTCACCTACCAAGCTCTCGAGAACATCTCGCTCCTCGCCGACTCCGGCGTCGTCGCACCCTCCTTCATCCAGACCATCAACCGTGGTGAATCCACTACCGCACGCGTATACCTCTGGGCATACCGCGCATGGCTGGGCGGCGTGTCGTGCGACTTCCTGCGTCTTGCGCGCGAGTGGCAATTAGAGAACAAGAGGCGCGTTACGCGGAAGCAGATGCAAAGTGAAGGCCGCGCGCTGGCCGAGTATCAGGATGAGGAGGACGAGAAGTTTGATAAGAGGTGGTGGACGGATTTGATGATTGCGAGTGCGTGGTTGCCCATGGCGCTGCACTTTTCGAGCGATAAGGGAGGCATCCCCGGGTGGAACTTGGGGTGGATGGGTGCGTGTGGATTGGTGGCGGGGAGTACGAGGGTGAAGGCGCTGTGGGCGAGTACGGTGTAAGTAGGGCGTAGGTGTAGGGCGCAGAAGACGGCGGAAGAAGTTTTAAGCGACGGCACAACATCTGTCGGTGTTGGTATTTGGGAAAGACTGTAACATGGCCGCTTCGGCGGCGACTTGACGATCTTGCTATTGTATATATAGTCGTTGACTTGTAGTTTTGCGGCTGTCGATAATCTTACTTGTGAGCAAGCGCATCTTAAACAGCAAGATTGTGTCTAGTATCGCAATTGAACGTAATTGGCCATTAGTAACTCTCCTCTGACAATATAGTAACTGGAACCGTTTTAGACCAGAATGTGTGACGACCAGATTAGAAGGTGCAGCCGACCATTATCTGAAAGTGGGGAAAGACATGACGATGGTCACTACCGACCGCGGACTCTACCAACCTCGACAACACCATAGCTTCGTACATTCAGATCCCCGCCTCGATGCCTTTGCTGGTTTTTCGTCGGGAACACATGAAGAGACCACATTACAGGCACAGCGGATCGACCTTCAAAAAGGTTTCTTTAGACCGTGTAAAAGATTCCATAACACGGCGAAAAGCTATACCAGACTCATCATTTGGACTTCATGATGTTGAGCTCAAGTTCGTCTTCATTTGACATTGTCGAAGCTAGCATCGGTGATCACCTTCAAGCACTCGAGACCGGGAAAGTCACCAGCGTACAGCTCGTCGCCAGCTATCTCAATCGCATTGCTACCCACGACATTCGCGGTGGTCTCAATGCATTCACCGTCTTCAACGACAACATTTTCGAGGAGGCCGCCACATCAGATGCGCGAAGGGTGCAAGGATTACAAGCACGCCCACTTGAGGGTATTCCGTACTCAATCAAGGACAGCTACAAAGTCGCTGGCATGACTGTTACAGATGGCTCGCCAGCGTTGAAAGGGCTTATGTCAAGTGAGGACTCTGCCATTGCTGCGAAGCTAAGAGGAGCTGGAGCGATTCTCATTGGCAAGACGAACATGCCTCCCATGGCCGCTGGAGGAATGCAAAGAGGTCTCTATGGCCGAGCAGAGTCTCCATACAATTCGAAATGCCTCACGGGCGCCTTTTCATCTGGATCCTCCAACGGCGCAGCAACATCACTAGCATCGAGTATGGCGGCCTTTGGAATGGGGAGCGAGACAGTGAGTAGTGGCCGCAGCCCAGCATCGAACAATGCATTAGTATGCTACACTCCGTCGAAAGGACTTCTGAGCTGCCGTGGACTCTGGCCATTATACATTACATGCGATGTGCCCACACCGTATGCACGCTCAATAAGCGATATGCTCACAATACTGGACGTCATCGCAACGGAAGATCATGACACGACGGGCGACTTCATCAGAGAGCAAAAGCACGTTCCAATACCCAAACCGAGCATCACGGACTACCGATCCTTGAAGACACCAAGTGCCCTACAAGGCAAACGAATTGGCGTTCCGAAACTCTACCTTGGTGAGAAGGATTCCAACCCGCACGCAAAGCCAACTTATGTTTCGCCCGAGGTCATCGCTCTTTGGCAGACCACCGAATCAGATCTCAAGTCTCTAGGAGCTGAGATCATCCACACCGACTTCCCACTGATAACGAACTACGAGAACGATTCCGTGTCTGGCGAAGCCAACAATGTCGAGGGCCGACCCGCGAATTGGAATTTGCTCGAACGTGGCATCCTGATTGCAAAAGCATGGGACGAGTTCTTGGTCCAGAACAACGATCTCAACATCAAATGCCTGAAAGACATCAAGGACTCAGCCATGTTATTCCCAAAGCCCGAAGGTTACTTACCAGACAAATTCCTCGAAGTCAGAAACTGGATTGACTACCCTGGCTTACCAGCCCTCATCGATCAAATCAAAGAAGCCTCAATCCACGACATTCCAGGCATGGACCAAGCGCTACCCGCACTCGAAGCGCAACGCAAGAGCGATCTAGAGGATTGGATGGACCACAACAATTTCGACCTCATTGCCTTTCCGGCACAAGGAGACGTCGGTCTCGCGGATCTCGAAACAGACTTTGAGAGTACGAAGCACAGTCTTACGAATGGAGTGAAATACAGCAATGGCAACCGTGCGATTAGACACTTGGGCGTTCCGACCATCAGTGTGCCAATGGGCGTCATGAGCGAGAAGAAAATGCCTGTCAACATCACTTTCGCGGGGAAAGCTTATCACGATACCGTTCTACTCAAATACGCGTACGCTTACGAACAGGCTACGCAGAAACGTGTTGCGCCACCACTGAACAGGCTTACTACGGATGTGATGAGGTATCATTCGCCGGCGTCACCCAATACCAGCGGAATGGGTTTTGATCTCAACGTGTTCGCCTGGGCAACACCGACTGGTGCCGCAAACTCGTACAAGATACACATCACCGGATCGTGGAGCATTACACAATCGGCTTCCAACCGTCTGGCTACCATTGAGATATTCGTCGATGGACAAAGCCATGGCACGATCATGCCAATCGGTGCAGAGTGGAAAGGCGACTTCGAGTACACCCCTCAGCGCCCAACTTGCCTAGGCTGGGACTTGAAGCCCCTGCCGCCACGGAAAGCGATGGTCGTCGTACTTGCGAGTGGGTTGCGAGGATCAGAATATGAAGGGAAGGTGGAAGGAAAACTTGTATGGGTAGACTATACAGGATCATGTCGCTAAGTGCACATCCAGCGAAGCATGACAGGAAGAATCACATGTTAAAAGGCGCGACTACCGGACTCCAGTGTCCTTCACTCACCCCCTCTTTTCCCCTTCCCTCACCCTCCCCACCGTCCAGTCAATAGCTCATCCCCCCAGGCAACGTCTTCAACCACCCATCAAACACCTATCCACGCACATCAGCATGCATTTCATTTTCAATCCATCTATAGCACACTTACCTCGCCCACCATATCTTCAACCGTACACTTATTCTGAGCCGCGATATCCTGCTTCTTAAGCGTTGGCGCAGTCACATATGTCTTGCTGTCCATGGCCTTCTGGAGGGAGTCGTCGTTCCACCCGAAGACGTAGTCGGCGTGTGTGCCCCATCCGAGAGAGTCGCCGGAGGACCATGCGAAGGGCTGTATGAAAGCGTTAGCGCGCACTGTAGGCAATACACGAGTATGTCGGGGCGTGAGGGGCGTATGAATGGAGAATGTATGGAAGACGAGAAGAGGACGGTAGGAAGAGAGAGGGAGACATACTTGTGACCCATCAGCAGGCCAATCAGCCTTGTTATTAAGCGCTCTCGTATCCCACACCGTCTCGAGTAAGATCTGCGGTAAACGGACCGGATGTGTAACCGGACACTTGCCGCCGCTCTCAAACGTTCCTGTCTCGGGGTAACTAACGTGCTCTCTGTGGTTTGGCGAGTCCAAGTTGACGCCGTCCCAGCATGTTCTGAATTCGTCAGCATGCGATTCAAGAGATAGGTTGGACAAACATACGGAAATCGGTGATTAATCATGATCCCACTTGGACACGGTTGCTTCGGGAACTCGAGTGTCTCGGGCTCGCGCGTGCCTTCGTTTTGCATGCAGATGTAGGTCAGTTGGCGGAAGTCGCGGGCGCCTTTGCGGTCGTTGTTTTCGACGGAACCGACGAGCCTTGCCTGCAGTTAGTTTGTGCTGCATTTTGGGGTGGTGGGATTGGACTAGACGGACATGCGGAAGCCGGGCTTGAAAGCGGTGACTTTGCTGGCTTGGGCGGTGTCGAAGAGGGCGTCGGTCATGTAGTACACCATCTAGAAACTTCCAGGTCAGGATGACAGCATGTAAAGTTAAGGGTAGAAGTGAGTACCATGCCGCCATTGGTGGTCTCTATGCCTTGCTGGGCGCGCTGAGGAACGCGCTTGTATGTGCCATTACGGGCTTTGAAGTAGACTACCGCAGTCCAATAATTACCTGTAGATGGTCAAAATTCTGTGGTTTGGCTAGTACAGCTGTATATGACTGACTGAAGTCCTCACTCATCTCGCAGCTCGTGCATGTCGAAAGCTTGGCGAGGTCATGACCTTTCTGCGGATCCATGGTCACATTGAAAGAGTTCTTCGCAAGATCAGGATCATTACGCCTGATGGTTTACGAGTGATACTTACGCCTCCGATGATCTGATGAATATGTGGCGATGGATTTGAGCCTGGGTTGACAAGAGGGTCTAGGCGCTGCACAGTGAGTTGCGCGCATCCGAAGCGGAGAAGACCCGCACTTGTTGGAGCGAGGAGCCCGAAGGCGGTAATGAGGGATTTCAGCTTCATTCTTGATGGGTGTTTTCGTCACATCCACTCCGGTCGGTGATGCGAAGCTGAGGCCGCAGGCACATTCCGCAGTTATCACCGTGGTGTTGACTTGTCACCTTGCCACAACTGCCGGCACGCATCTGCTTGGCGTCGCTATGGCTCCCGTCGTACGACAAGCTCGTATGTGTGGTGGTAAATATCTCCGAAGCGTACTTCGAAGAGCCGAAAACGTGGTTAATCTAGCCTCATATGAAATGACGAACGTGCGTCGAGTTGCCAAGTAAAATTGACAATCAACCCAATTGGGTTTATCCAACTGCTGCCATATCTCCATCATATGGACAAGTGAACACTGGCTTACGATCAATGCCAGGCCCTTCCCCGCATCGATGATAGAAGTTGTCTAGAGGACTGATTGTCTTTGGGAGCCGATTGGCTGCTTTGCCCGATGATGGAAGGTGAGCAAGGCTCTTGCGTTGAAGACGTTTGCCCAGTGCGGCTCCTCATGACTTTCCAGCGGCAGCATCCTGCCGATCATACTATGTGCAAGCCGTGCTCTCTGGTGCGCCCAATATTTCTTGCTGCTAGAACCATCTGTCCGCTCACCGCCAAGTCCGCGATTGAAGTCCATGTTGGCGATCCACTGAAAACATTTCCTCAGCACACTGAAGTCTTTTGAGCTTAAAATGCACGTCTCTTTCGTCTACCTGTTTGTGCTTTCAGCGTTTACAGCAGCTCAAACCTATCCCGAATGTACAAAGGAACTCGTGCGAACCGACGACTGCGCCGCCGTCATTGATGCCAATGCATGCTACAACAAGTTCCGGTGGAATGCTCAAACGCTGATGTGCATCGATGGAACCGACGACACCGAGAAACAGAGAAAGGTAGGCCAGGTGTGCAAAGACAAACTTCCAGGTCTGACTCTTGCTCCTCTAGGTCTGCAAGTGTTGCAGTTGTGTCGGAGAGGTGATGTGCGATTGGGCAACGAAGCAGAAGTTCTGCTGAGTACTGGGTACTGGCTGCACTAGGCGCTGTTTGTAGTGGGCAGTTGGATGGGGACCTGGTGTACAGGAGGATAATGGAAAACTCAGAAACATTATCTGATAACTGATTCTCAGACGCCATGCTTGACTGGTTGGTATTACTTATGGCGATTCGTGGAGAGGTGACAGTTTCTGCCGTGACGCTGCTGTCAGCAAAGGTGCGCCTTCCAAGCTCAAGTTATGAAAAGAAAGTGCCGCAGAGAGGCGTTCACAGTCCATATGTACAGCAGAACCAGAGTTCGACCTCGTTGTGCTTACATGCCGCAACATGCATGTTTTTCGTCGTTCAGATTCAGAAGAGACCGTAGAGTTCAGTGTCAAGTCGTGCAGTCAAAGTCATGGACTATTCAGGATTGGTGACTCCATCGTATAGGAGGTCTCGCGACCTTTGTACCGCAAGAAGTGGACGCAGAGCGACAAGGCTGGGTAGGAGTGGACCGGATAGCTTGTCTGGTGGTTCGAGGCGGTGCGGAGAGCAAGTCGGTGACGCGCTTTTCTTATTGTTGTGGTGACGTGCAAACTTGATCGCCGGCAGCTGCCGCGGCCACAACCCCTTCTTCTCCAACACATCTCAATCTCCAGATCTTTGGATGCCAACAATCCCGTATCTCCTGAAGACGTATTCAGAGGGTCGTGGATCATGATACTGCATCATCTCAACCGGGCTTGGCGGATCCGAAGTCCAAGGCCTGGTCATCACCCGTCGCGACTTATGTCCTCTACCCAACATCAGCCGGCTCGCGATGGGATAGCCCTGACCGAATACTGCGAAAAGCGACGAAAGAAACTGTTTACCACTGCAGTTGAGTTCACGTGATTAGAGCGATCTTCCAGCATGTCTGCTCGAGTGACAAGTAGTAGCTATCGTGCGTCTCGAAGCTATTCGTGACCCGGGCGTGGCACTCGCGTAGATTATCGGCACCAAACAGCTTCACTATTAATGCATTCGGGTGACCGCATATGTACGCTATTCGCTACCCAGCTCCATCTTTCTGTATGAAGAAGATGCCCCGCGGTGCTACTTGTCGCTACTACTACCACTGGGCGATCCGGCGTTTTTCCGGAAATTGCGCTACCGTGCCCGTGCCCGTGATGCCCCCCTCGTGTAATGCCCGCCAGAACAACAAGACGCATCTTACATCCCATTTTCAACACAACTTATCTCCACCATTATGAGTGCAATCAAAGATGCGATTGCAGCAATCAAATTGCGTAAGTCAGGAGATGACTTTACGTATACTGAAGTTGCAAATCAGTTTAACGTGGATTGATCCACACTCATCCGCAGGCATAAGGGCAAGACAAGCTCTTTTAAAGCCAAGGTAATTGGCCAGAAGAAACTCAGCCTACAACAAGAGTTAGAGCTTGTACAATACATTAGAGACTTAACCAAACAAGGGCTTCCACCTACAAGGGAAATGATATAAAATTTTGCCTCTGCTGTGGCCTACAAGGACGTCAGCGAGAGCTAGGTTACCCGGTTTATCAACAACTATGAGGACCAGCTTACAGCCAAATGGACTACTGGGATGGACCGTGTAAGGCACCAGGCTAAATCTGAGGATAAATACAACCTGTATTTCGATCTCTTGCACTCTAAAATTGACAAGTATCAAGTGGAACCTCGGCACACATACAACATGGATGAGAAGGGCTTCCTTATTAGCGTCACCTCTAGGTCAAAGAGGGTCTTCAGCAAGTACTTGTGGCAGCAAGGGCGAGTTACTGCCTCCTTGCAGGATGGCTCAAGAGAGTGGGTAACTGTTCTGGCTTCAATTTGTGCTGATGGATTAGCTCTTCCGCCTGCTCTCATTTACCAAGGAAAGACGCTGCAGTCAAGCTGGGTAGAGGATGTCAAAGCAGGCCAAGACAACGTCTTTATGGCTTCATCACCTTCAGGATGGACCAATAACGATCTGGGATTAGCCTGGCTTGAGCAGGTATTTGACCGAAACACCAAGAAGAAGGCGCGTCAGGTGTACCAATTGCTCATTGTAGATGGCCACGGATCTCATCTCACCATAGATTTTGTCAATTACTGCGACAACAATCGAATTCTCCTTGCTATCTTTACGCCTCATTCTACCCATACTCTTCAGCCACTTGATATGGTGTTGTTCAAGCCTCTCTCTAGCAACTACTCCACAGAGCTCTCCCAACACCTCCATCTCAGCCAAGGCCTCATCCTAATCAAGAAAGGCGACTTCTTTCTATTGTTTTGGGCTGCCTACGTCAACTCCTTCAAGGAAGCAAGTATCCTGAAGTCCTTTGAAGCTACTAGCATCTCTCCTGCCAATAGAGACGTCATACTTAAGCGCTTTCAAAAGAAGACTTCAGATGGAGACAAGAGCCCTAAAAGCGACAAGGAGCAAGCTGAGGAGACCTAGAGAGAGCTCTCTAGGTTGCTTCATGTTGCTGTAAAAGACTTAGCTTCAATTAAAGCAAAGAAGTTGGGTCACTCTCTCCACCATCTTCAGGTGGAAAATGAGCTTATTAAGCATGAGAACAAAGGCTTAAAGCAGGCTCTTGTTGCTAAAAAGAAACACCAAAAGAAGGGCAAAGCCCTTGACCTTCAATAGTATCAAGAGTACCATGGAGGAGCTCAATTCTGGTCTCCTAGAAAGGTCAGGGAAGCGAACTTTTGTGAGACCGTGAGAGCACGTGAAGAGGGAGAGGAGCAGCTCAAAAAAGTTAAGATGAAGGAACTTTGTAAGTAGTTGGGAGCAGGTATGATAATATGATGTAAGTTGTGTTGTTCTGTGTCGGACTGAGGTGTCCGTTTATACACATGAAGTAGTGGGCTGATTGGTTGGTGGATAATCCACGTGACCATGCGTGCCCTAGGCTTACAAACTTAGAGCTCAAAACTACTTGTATAAGCAAAAGATTGCTGAAGAGAAGCGTGTAGCGAGAGAGGCAGCTAAAGAGGAGCAGGAGAAGGAGAAGGAAAGGAAGGCTGCAGAGAAGCTTGAAGTTCAGCGCAAAAAACAGGAGGAAAGAGACGCGGTGACCACTTAAAAAGCTGTACAATTGCTCTAAAGAAGCAAGAGAGCAGCCCCACAAAAGGCTGGGTCAAAGGCAAAGAGAGCGCGTTGTGCGCAACCTGTTGTTGGTGGTGGTTCTGCTGCTGAGCCTACACCACCACCACCAACTAGAACCACCCCCAGCAGTCGCAAAGTCAAGCTTCCCACCAAATATAAGTAGCCCAAGTTAATCGCAAGCATCACTTTAGTACTCCACCTTGAAATCTCGTGATAATAGCCACTATGGACAACAGTAGAGCTTCATTCTTCTACTGCGCTCATGTTGTTGGGGGCGGGCATTACGCGAAGGGGGGCATCACGCGCACGGGCACGGTACCGGTAAGACGCGTCCCCAGGAAAATCAAAGTGCTGAACACCATGATCTCTTGGAGAAGTAGAGTCTCTTTTCTCCACAATCACATGTTAAAATACACCTAAATGAAGGCTTTTGATATTTTTGATCTCCTCTTTCTATCTGTACCCTCATTGTCGCATTCCGAGTCTTTTTAGGGTGTTGCTGGTCCTGCATTAGCAACTTGCTGTAGATGAACGTGAGGAGGTGGTATCCTGCCAATCAAACCTATGATGCATTTGGCAGGATTGCTCAAAGCCACATGGTGTCGATTGACATTTGCTAAGTCAACAATAGCCCAGATTGATAAATGGCTTTGACGGTACTGATCGGGCTCTGGACCGGGAACTCCCAGACCGACTTCCCATGTCAGAGTATCCCAGCAAGATACCCATGATTCATGAAGATGGTTGACCTGCTTCAGCCCATCGAGCGACTGGCCTGGACCAAGAGATCTTGAGGTCGCTGAAGAGATTCGTTGACAAACATCGAGACTGTTTCGACGTCCTTCATGTGGGACCAACATATATCGAGATGCGATGGAGCCACCGGAAACGATCTGCTGCGAGAATTACGTGCAGGTATTCGCTTGGATGAGAGTCCTCACGATCGAGTTCGACCCAGTGAAGTACGATAGCCGGACACAATCGAGGATGTGCTAAGTCAGCTTACGGATGATGAGCGATGTTAACACAAAGTGAGGCCACGCTGAAAGTCAGAAAGCAAGTGAAGTATGGGGAAAGGAAGGTAGCTCCACGCTGACCGATGGGGCGATTCGTGTAATTACGCCCGACGCTAGCCTAAATTTGGACAGCCCCCCACAACTGCACTTCATCCCTCGTCCCTATATCTCTTCTTCCACCTCGCATTCCATCATCGTTGTTGATCAGCGTCCAATCTCTTCCACGTATCATCCCCAAAATGTCGACGATCGCGGGAGTCACAGATGTCATCTCTGCGGGTCACCTCGCATGTCGTTCGCGGCAACTCTGAGATGGCTCTGCCAGCATGACTGCAGTTCATAAAAAATCAGATGGAAGACTTCGATACTCACATTGAGTCCAAGGCTTATCTTCTCCTGCGGTCTCACTACCCGAGATGCTAGCATGGGATTCGGTGCACCCCGCAATCCTGATCTGGAAGCCCGTTTTTCTGGATGTTACTTTTCATATTACACATTTCATAACTTGTCCTTCTTTATTCTTGAGCGAAATGCACGGCAGTTGTGCTCTATCCTGCTGGGGCGGAGCACCTCTCCATTGCCCAACATTTTCCACTCTGCCGGTATGTCATTTTCTAAACAGTCTATCGGAGCACGAACCGCGGGCCTAGTCAACTTCATGGATCAAATACTCGATGCCTTGCTCAGCGAAAGAACAGCTCTTTATACCCTTGGACGTGGCTCTTTTGGTGTCGAAGGCAATAACCAATAGCCATCCCATATTGCGCTCTGCGTTCATGCTCACTTTCACCCGTCATGACAGCGTTCAGCATACGTCATGTACGCTCATGATTGGACTGGTCAGGCAGCCCTCTTCGTTTGCAGGCGGTCCTAGCTCCATACTCGTCAACACATTTGGCTAGTGTCCCAATTCTTGGCTCGCACTTTTGCCGAGTCTACGTATACAGAGCACTCTTTCGCACGAAGAATTTTCCACGTCGATTGCAAAGTACGGTTGTCGCTATCGAATTTGTATGGCAAATCTAAGTCACAGGATGGACGCGCCCCAGAGTGCGCAAGCCATCGACCAGAACCTGTAAGTTCGCGTGAGTCACTCTCATCTGGAAGTGTACTGACCTGAACAGCGGCGCAAGCCTCTGGACGACAGAAGTAGTAGCCTCCTCAGCTTACTCCTCGCCGCTTTCTCCTGCCCTCTCAGAGTTAGGTTCTGACGATGCTTCGCCGCGAGAGCAGCAGTCTATCATGGATGCAGAGCATAGCGACGGCGCGAGCGGTGCCGCAATCTCCTCTCATAGCTCAGCTCACCCATCTCCAGCAGCAGATGACACTAGTGAGGATCAGCCTACACCATCATTCCACTGTCCCGACTGCGAGAAGACTTATGCTGCTGAGAAGAGTCTGAAGGTCAGTGACATGCCAAAACTCCACTCGAGCTTTACTAACTCTTCTATAGCGGCACATTGGTGACCGAAAATCGGTTTGTTTCAGGGCGCGCACGGCTGTTAGCGGTGAGCGCAGCGAGACCCAGACGCGATGGGCCTGCCCGCGCTGCAACGTAGAGATGTCGAAGAAGTATTCAGTGGAGGTACGTATGCTTTTTTTTTTTACATATATGTCGCCTGATTTCCTAACATTCTGCAAAGCGACATATTCGAGAGTCATGCTGGAAGATCTGCGACGAGTGCTGCGAGGATGAAACGGAGCACTGTGATGGCCACACGAAGGACGGCAATTGCGCTACCTGTGAAGAGGCTGGCAGGTCGTGCACAAAGCATACGATAGGCGTACCGGAGTGTTTTCCTCAACTTTCGACAGGCCCACCGGCTCCAGCTAATGATTCCGCTCGTAGGATCAAGAGGACCAGCATAGCCCAACAAAAGCGCAAAGCGGCGAGGTCGCCGGAACTGAGCCCACAAGTAAAGCCACAGACAAAACGGAAAGTCCAAGGATCCAAGAAAGCTGCCACCGCCCATATTTGCTCCAGTACTGCCTATAAGCACGAGGAGACTTCCGGTAAGCCTAGCGCGTCTAGATGTGTTTAGCGAGATCGTGAAGACTGAGTGTTGCTCTGTTCTACCCTTCTTGGCCTCTGCCGAGAGCTAATTTTCAATCTATGCAGCTCTCCCATCACAACTGAACGAGTTAACACAACATCAGATGAAGAACGTGGCCCGCGGCCTCTCCCACGTACAATGGCTAAGAACATCCCACCATTGTCAGGTTTATCATCCAAGCACCAAGCTCATCAAGCGTTTGATCCAGGCCGACGAAGCCTGCAGTCGCCCATTGATCTCGGCGACCGCCATGCTCAAACTGAACATTTTGGTTCACTAGGAGCTTTGCCAACATTCCCCAGAGACTTATCGGCTCTTTCGTCCCGCCAGCCGACTGCACCCATGCTTCCTCCATTGCCTGCCGGGAATCTCTTTGGGGTCACGCACGGCTCTGACTATGCTGTGTCCATGCGAGATAGCCTCCAGCGTCAACAGCATGCTTTCAAGAAGATGACTGAATTATCACAGCGGCAATGCCAGAACATCAGCAATCGACAGCCTGCTCACAACTCACAAGTCGGCGCAGACTTCCCGCAGACGAGCGGTATGGTCTCACCATCGCTTTCCTCTGGAATTGGTCACAATCACCCGACTTTCCTTGCCTGCCTAGACGTCGCAGACGATCCCTTCGTTGATCACACGAGCGGTGTTGACGAATTCATACCAGGTTTGACTCTACCGAGATCGTGCGTGCCATCCGGTCAGCCTTCACTCGTTCCCGGACAGCTCTCAGCACCCGACACTCGTGGAGTCTCGCGCGTACCAACCCGTCAGTCGTCTGCCGAGAAGCTTCGCACTTCTGGAATCAACGCGTCAGACCAGGTTGGCCCACAGAACGATCATTCCGATTACGAGCGACTTATGGTCAAGCTTGCTATTCCAAAGGAGCTAACAATGAAGGTAACTTGATTAGGTCCCGTTGCTTCAGAAAGCACTGTGCTAACACCCTGTAGCTCTCCCTCGAACCAACTGCCACGCAACCCCGCGGTCGAGAGATTCGCATCCGCTTCCACAGCAACACGTATGACCCAAATGGTCTGGCGATCTTCTCCATCTTGACGATGGCGCCCACCGAACCATTTGGTCCACGTCTAGAGTACTACTGCGCCCAGCGCGGTTTCCGCCTCGGTGTCGATCATAAATTCATCTACAAGTATCCCGCACCCACGCCCGAGAAGCCACAGCGTATGCGCTACTTCGACATCGCGCACAAGACGACGCCTACGATGTTGCGAGACAAGGAGTATCTTGGTGCGGCTTTCCAAGATGGAGATACAATATATGTCGTCAAGCGGCAGACGCGCGTTCCGGACGTGGCGAAAGAGAAGTATGCAGAGGCTTTGATGGCACAAGTCGACTGTCAGCGTATCAACATCCAGAACGGAGAGACCACCATCTACCAGGATCCAGAAGTAAATCGTGAGTGGTATAAGGACACCGAGAAGACTGTGTCATTCGCTCGAAAGCGCATTGCAGAGCTCGAGGACTCACTCACTAGACAGAATCAAGCCACGAAGATGCTCGCCGACGCCGTAGCGTCTCTAGAAAATGGAAATCATGTTCTTGAGGCCCAGATAGCGCAGCTGAGATATGGGCAGATGTCGTCTACAGCCCTACCATGGCCAGGCTATCGACCAGCCGTATCTGTCACACCGCAGCGTCGACATTTCCCCGGAACAGGCTACATGAGCCAGCATGTAGGCCAACCGCAATATGGCACTCCTGGCGGCGTGTACGGCGGGTACAATCAGGTCTACGGTACTGGCGTGAACGTGTCTAGCGGCTACGACCACTTTGCCGGCGCGCCAAACGGTCTCCCAGGCCCGCAGCACAATGTCCAAGGCCAGGCGTATCCGGATCAGCATCGGCAACAACTTCAGCATCAACGTCAGCTTCAGCACCAGCGTCAACAGCAGCAACCGGGTATAGGCATGGACTCGAACGCAACTATGCCGCCACGCGGTCTATTCGCTCCGCCCGCTCATCGCCCAGCGCCAGCTACATCTCGACACAACGCCCTTGAACCTGAGCGTGAGGCTGCGGCTGAGGCTGAGGCTGAGCATGAAGGCGAAGGACAAGAGAACGAGGAGTAGACTTCAAGTCTCGCTGCAAACAAAGGTGATTGAGGTGTTGCGATGACACGTCAATAGGGATGTGAATGTACACCAGTGGATCAACCCGACTGTGCGGATGATATGGCGAAGAGGTGTTGAAGTAAAAGCATCCAAGACAAAAAGTCTGGACACATGAGAACCTTTGTTGGATGGACTGTGTCTTGGTGAGGATAATTCGTCTCGGCATCCAGTCATTAAAGAGGTGGACGTAGAGGGCAATTGGGTCGATCAACATGTACGAGAGCCACGCTTCAGCTAGCGGAATAAAAGTGTCTTTGCATAACCTTTCCTAATCTGCGCTATGCATGTACAGAGCTACCAGCACAGTCCAGCAGATCTGCAAATTCCATACAACACACTCTTCATACTCTATCCGCCAACCTCCCTTGGAATCTGGTATCAATGCCCACCCAACGCCAAAAATGCCCATCAGCGCAACCCTCCCTATGCTCCTGCAGTTGCATTTCTAATCGCATAACGCCCAAAACTCGTAAAATACCAATGATGATACCTCGACACCTAGTCCTTCTTATCGTACCCGCCCTGCTTCTTACACTTGACACTAACAATCTCCGTCTCGCCCTTGCCATCGACCACCAGTGCCGTAAGCCGGTCGCCACTCACACACCCCGTGTCCAAGCCCACAGAATACTCTTGTACATTCAGCCCGCGCTTCCGATTATGGCCGTACACAACAGTCGTGCGCTCGTGCGCGTGTAATTTCTGCTGACGGTGGTTCCAGAATTTCTCCCACGGGGTGCCAGTGTGTGAGCTTGATGGGATGCGGGTCTTGAGATCGATGGTTCGCATGTTCATAACATGGAAGGGGTCTTGGGCTTCGAGAGGCGTGTCTGGCACCAGACCGGCGTGCACGACGACGAGGGAGCCGAGGCTGGGGACGTGCCCGACGCGCAGGATGACGGGGCATTGCGCGAGGAAGGAGAGTTCCTTGTGTGTGAATTCTTTGGCGAGTTTGAGGAGTTTGGGGTCGGCGTGGGGGTGTGATTCGGGGAGGAGGTTGAGGGGTGCGTTCTCGTCTGTGGTAGTGGCGTGATTGTGCTTTTGGGCCTCGGCGACGGTGAGGAGGAGTTTGTCTTCCCAGTTGCCGCGGACGCAGGAGGCGCCGAGCTTTTGCATGAGTTTGACGACGCCGGGAGAGTCAGGTCCTGAACTAGTTAGGATGGAAGATGGACGTTATTTGCGTGAAAGCGGCATACCCTTGGAGATCATGTCGCCAGTCAAGACGAGATGATCGTGCCTGTGGTTGAAGTGAACCTTCGTCAGCAAGTGCTCCAGCTCCTCCCTGCACCCATGTACATCGCCCACAAAGACCAGCCGCTTCACCTTCTTAGGGAGATGCTCCTCGTCCATGTCGCTGACCTGGATCATGCCCTTGAACTCGGGTCGCAAGTTGCTTCCATAGCTCATCCCTGGTGCCGCATCCATGTCTACGAGTTCCTGTCTGCTCGCCGCCGTCTTGGGCCCAAGATATGTCCACCAGCTTATAAAGAAGATTATCGCGATGGCGAATCCCAGCCCAAAATAACGCTTTATTCGCCGCGGCAAACGGTTGATGTTGTTCTGCCAGTTCTTCGTGATCAGAAAGTCGTCCTCCTTGCCGTAGAAACCATCTTCCTCGTCGGAAATGTCTAGATCTTCGCGGTTGTCGGGGATCAGGTCGATGAGAGGAGTTGCGATTTTCGGCGCATACACATCATCGCGGTGGTACGTCATCGGTGCCATGGCCTGCACATGCGACGCAGGATTTTGCTGGGGTCGTTGAGAGGCTCTGGAAATATTCGTGATTACGATAGAATGCGCGCGTATGTGAAGCAATGTCTGGCTAGAAGGTCACAGCCAAGAGAGCCGCGCCTACAAATCCGTCCTTGTTTTATGAAGCGGCCATATGCGCCTCCCTGGTCGCCGAAGTTGCCCTGCCCGTCTAAACGGTGAGAAAGAGCGCATGCGACGGTGATGACGCTGAGAAGGAGTGACTTTGGACAACTCCCTGTTGCCTGCCTCGAATATGAGACAGGCGAGGGCGCGTGGCCTCCGCGTTTGTCCCTGCCGTCCCATGAGAAGTGTCGTCGCCCTCTAGGCAAAGTTGGGATGCCAATGACGATCGCACCAATGCTTGGCGAGGCTGTGGGTCGCTTGTGGGCCGCCATTTCCGGGGTCTGTCGAGGAACTGCATCATGTTCCACACAACACTTGAGAGGCAATCTCAAGAGATCCAAACTTTTGTGGCATGCAATGTGCCCTGCGGTCTTGCCACCATCCTACGCTTTCCGAGAATGGTCTAGTCGAACATTCTTTAATTCTCGTTACTGCGCTGTGCGCCGCAATGTCCTGCTTGCCTAACGCGCCCTAATAATCACACTTTCTGGCTTCTGACAGAAATACAATGCCCAATAGCATACAGTAGAGACTTGCGCGGAGACTTACGATGTACACGAATGAAGGCTTCATTGTTCCCGCTCCTGGGGACCCTCCAGCGGAAGGCATTGTCGTTTTCGGCGAAGCTCGAGTTGGTAAGACGTGCTTCATAGACATGGTAAATACCTCACCCAATCTGGATCTCCTTGACCTCATCACCAATTGAGATCCTTCCCTCTGACCCATGATAGCTCACCCAGGGCCGTCACTTCGTTAGCTACACTGGCGTTCTGACAGAAGACCCACGACACCGGATGGTTGTCGACAATGAGCCTGTGCACACCGAAATCATGGATCTCAGTTCTACCATAATTCGCAATGCTGATGCAACATTTGCTTCGGACATGTTCATGGACTTTTTCACTCGCGCATCAGGCGTTGTGCTCCTATACGACATCACCGACCTGGCAAGCTTTGAGCACATCACGAATCAAGCGTACATGTATGTATGGATGTGCAAGAGATGCAGGGGAGTGAAGGGAAGTTGCGAATTCGTGCTTGTGGGCAACAAGGCAGATGTGCTGCAAACGCAGCCGAGGAAGAGGGAAGTCGACACAGAATTGGCAGAACAGTGGGCGCAGAGTCAAGGAATGAGGCACTTCGAAATAACGACAAATGAAAGGGAACTGGTTCAAGATGTTGTGCACGCATTGGTGCGGGCTATGAGGAGGGCCAAAAGGCGGTCTGAGAGCGAGCGAGACAATGAGGAAAGAGAAGCCAAGTATTCAAAGAGCAAAGAGAAATCTCGCGTTGAATTGAACAGAACGTCTCTGAAAGATAAGATCAGGCGCGTTGTAGATAAGCGCGGAGATGCTTGAGGTCGAGGCACAGCCTTGCAAAAGCGGACCCCGCACCATACACACCATTCCGCGGGGACCTCTACGTCAAAGATCCTCGCTATCTTATCATCCCACCGACTACCACTCAGAACATCGAGGCTAGTGTCGCGAGTCTCAAATAGATCGATGAACCACTATCTCCTCGCCGATGACGTAGCAACGGAACCAGCTCCGCTCATAAGTACATAGCCGACTACACCTCAACGTCAACCTAAAGAGCAAGACACAAATTTTCAAACAATTGCCAACAAACGCACCTTCAAAACAAGACATATCCGACCACACGGCGGAACATTCACCATGGCCACAATGGAACCCCTCACGCTCATCTCCGCCACCCCCTCCCCTTTTGCCCGGATGAACCGCATCGCACTCGCCCTGAAGGACATACCATTCGAGTTGAAGAATGAGATACCATGGGAGTCGAACACGGAAACGCCAAAATATAATCCCCTCGAGAAGTTGCCAATTCTACTATTCCCAGATGGACGACCGCCCGTATACGACTCCGCACACATCCAAGAATACATTGTGCGCAAGTACGCAGAAAGAGGACCGAAACTGATCACCGGTGACGTCGATCTCGACCTGCAAATTCGACAAATCGTCGTCCTGAGCGAAGGCTGTCTCGACGCCATCGTCTTAAACAGGTGGGAGGAAAGGCGCGAGGCTACGCAACAATCCCAACTCTGGCTCGATCGACAAAACCGCAAAGTTGACGGTGCGATGCGCGCTTTCAACGCCCTCGTCACGGCATCTAAAGACGCGGGGAAAGAGTATCTTGTCGGTGATGAGCTGAGTATTGCGGACATCGCGGTCGTGTGTACAGTTACATTTATCGATTGGCAGAATATGCGCCCTGGCTGGGCGGAGAAGTATCCAGTGTTGAAGGCGTGGGTGGATGCGTTGGAACAGGGGAAGGAGTTTGTGGATACGAAGCCTGTCATGTTTGATTTGACGGAGAAGATTGTTTAGGGTGCGAAGATGTAAGGATTGCGGTAAGGACAGTAAGGACAACTACCAGTGTTTGTTATATCGGTCTAGGCATTTAGGGCGTTTTTTTTTCTCCCTACCCGTTTGCCGTTGCATGTACATCCCCAACATATCTCTAAGATTGGCCGCAGCCATCGTCCCCAACATTCCCCTCGTTCTACATATCTCCCCATACCCAAATCCTCGAGCAATCGATCCGTATATCCAACGACATCAAAGAACAAGAAATTACTACTCCATCCCTTCGTCGGATAGCGGCGCTTCATCCACGCATTTACCCGTGCGACGTCTTTCTCCATTTCAGCTTGCGGAGGAAGTGTGATGGTCCCGTCGAGCCCGGAAATAGCGTAGAGAGATTGGATTTCGGCATTGTACGTGTGGTTTGCGAGTTGGGTGCGGCCTAGGAAGGCGATTGTTGGTGTTGTGGAGGCGGTGGGAAAGATGTTGCGGTAGAGGCTGAAGGGTGTTGTGCTGAGTTTGGGTGGGTGATGAGGTGTTGGTGTGTTTGCGAGAAGAGGGTAGCGCGGTGTACATTTTGCCGGTTGAGGTAGTTGCGCGCCACATATCGTGGTGCTGGACAAGCTTCTCGATCCTGGTGTTGCAGACTATCCTGTCACGCAAAGGTTTCTCATTAAAATAATGCGAGTCGACGTACTCCTCCAGATACCGTGCAAAGGCCTTAGCAGAGAAACACTCGTGGTATTTGCTCTTCTCTTCGTCATCGTCGAGTACAAGTCGTTTGTCTGAGAACTCCTAAATGTCTAGTGGCAATTGTGTGAAGAATTGCGGATATATGCGTCTCTTGCTCCATACTCCGCTAGGTGCTTCATCAGCCTCGAGCACAACTATGTTATGCGTCGGGTGAACGGTGAGATACGTACGACATGCCTGGATGCCGTAAATTCCAGCACCAATGATGAGAAGATCAAGTGGTTCGTCATGGGGGAACCTTTGCTGATTGGCAGCCATGGTAATATGATCGACATCGATTGCACTTCTTCAGTAGCATCATCTGTCATGGTTATGTACTCAAACTTGGTCCTTTATTGTCCTTGGAACTCCTGGCATAGGTACGGCTGACGAGCGTGGCGTTGTGAGCTGGAACGCCCGAGCCCAGGAATGAACGGCTCAACTCAGCTGGTCGACTTAGTCATCACATTCGAGCCAATCATATTGCGCACCCGGAAGCTGAAGGGCTTGAATATTCCACAGGGCGGTTCTGGCTCTCAATATCCTCTTTTAGCTCGGTCATTGACTCAGTGTTCTTCTTCTGTAGCTGGTCCGGGTACCACACAAAGAATACAATCATGACGACAAGCATCAAAAGACCGTCCAGCACGTACACCGGCCATTCGTTCTCGAAAAGATAGCTGTCTTTGCCCATGATGTATTCGACAAGACGATATACATTTCGAACTAGGACAAGCACCGACACTCCGTACAGCATGTTCAGAATCGGCTCCCAAGGAATAGTGGTGCGTTCTCCCGTGGTAGACAGATGGTAGCGGAACCGTCTGTGGAACCGAATGCAGCAGTACATGAAGAAGAAGAAGAGGAGACATTGTAGTACAAGGCCACCAATGATGATGTATTCTCCAGTCTTGACATTTTCGGGTTTCGCGAGTAGTCCACCGCCGGTCGATTGAACGTTCAGGCAAAACCAGTCGCCAAGGACGAAGACGCGTGTGGACCATAGTGGTGTGATGAGCGAAAAGCGGTGGCCGTGAACAGATCGAACTACGCGGGAGTAAACCATGTACAGCGAGGCGGCGAAGAAAACCGGTGGTAGCAGGAGAAAGATGCCTTGTAGGAGGAATGGGATGAGAGATCCAGTGTTGTTCGTCCCGAGCGCTCGAGCTAAATAGCCCATAACCTCGCCTTGAAGTCAACGATTAGCATTTGAAGTAAATCAACAACGCAACAATGAACATACATAGACCGCCGATGATGAATGGAATGCAAAACCACATCTTTCGTCGGACCATCTTCCACGTATGTGCCAGCGTGATCAGGGCGAAGAGGCACGCAAACACGACAGCGGCCGCTAGGTTGGGTACATAATCCCACAGATACGTGCGTCCCTTGTACATCTCAAGTTTAGCCATGGTGAGTGAGAGATTTCGCGGTCAAGACTGCGTAAAGGTCGAGAATAAATTTTGAGAAATAAGTATTGCGGCGTCCAATCCTGTGAGAGGTAGATGAAATGTAAGTCGCGGAGGAGATTGTGTTCGTGAATGTGTTCAGCAGAATATGATTTCGCAATGTACATGACTTATAACCTTGGGAGTTCATCATCTCCCTGCTGGATGCCTAAAAGAAATTGCTTCATCGATGATGCAACCCCCATGTTCAAGATGCTGCGGACACGCGTGTTGCGAAATCGTGGAGTCCGCCATCGTTCCATGTGGTAAAGAGGCAGAAATTCAGGCAAGCATGTACAAAAGCTGGCTCTTGTTGCGAGATCGCAGGAGCCTCAGGTCGCAAGCACAGCCATAACGGTAGCTTGCATGGCTGTGAGATAGCAATCGTGGATGATCCGCAGCTGCGCGTCGATGAAAGTGCTATCATGTTGATCCTTCCACCAGGAGAGATTCGAACACGCGTGTTATGTCAGCACCAAGCGTCCACAGGGTCGCCAGCTAGACCAGATCAGGAGTCGCGCTAAACCATATCATCCAGGCGCTCTGCTGCTTCAGGCGCACCACCTTGGCTCAGCTGCAATATGTAACACGCGTATTCAGAGGACGGCTTGTCCTACCCCAGTCGCATACAGATCATGCTTCGTCGCAGTCACCGAAAGTCGCGAGGCGGTTGCACAGAGTGGTAAGTTGCAGATGTCCCCTCAGGAAAACTGAGTCTGTTCGACAATGGTACAGTGACTGATTGTCCTGCAGCAAAAAGCGTCATGTGAAGGTTGGTTCCTAATCCAGATTGACATGGAGATGTGGTCTGAGCATCGTTGACACAAACTAGTGCGATGAGAATCGACCCATTTGTCGACTCTGTGCTGTGTCGGATCGAGAGTGCTCGTTCATATCGGAGGCTTCATCCCTTGCCCTATCTGCTCCTGCATCTTCGACTCACAAGCGATCGTTGAGCCATAGCCAAGAGGCTGCTCAACATGCACCTTCATCCAGCGAATCGGCGTTGCTGACGCCTCCATCCCATACCGAACCTACCAAGTGCCCTCTTCCCCATGCCACCGAGGATTTAGGCTTTGAACCGCCCATCAATCTCGATCATATGGAACTGCTCATCCACTTGACCCAGGATATTTCGCTTTTCGATATGAGCGGTGTCTACAACGACCATGCCATTGGTCTTGCTGTTGGTCTCAGGGAAGCACTGAAGGCACCATATTTGATGCACGCTTTGCTGGGTTTCTCAGCGCAGCATCTAGCCTATCTCTATCCTCACAGGTCGGCTCACTTCCTCCGTCAGGCTGTTTCAATGCAGACACGCGCAGTCTCACTATTGAACGCTTCCTGGACCGACGTCAATGAATCGAATTGTGTCACCATGCTGCTCTTCTCTTCAATCCTTGGACACCAATTGCTAGCTGAGACATTTCACAAACGGGACGACAACGGACTTGAAGGCTTCATGGCGCGCTATGTGCAGTGCATTAATACGCACCGCGGCATCTACCACATCTCAAAGGCTGCTTGGGGCCTGATAATAAGTTCTGACATCGGTCCCATAGTTTCTCGGAGCGCCGAGTTCACCTCTCGAGATCCCGTCGGTCACGACTGCCAGATGCTCAAAAGACTCGTCGATGACACTGTAGACTTGACTGAGAATGAGAAGGAAGCCTGTCAGCGTATGATAGACTATTTGCAAGTTGGCTTCGATGCATTGGCAGAGACCTGGCATACTCCCGTGTACCGACATCAAATGATCTACAGCTGGACACTGCTAGTGTGGCCAGAGCTGAACAAAATGCTGGCGGAGAAACGGCCAGAAGCTCTGATCATCTTAGCGTATTATTCCGTGTTATTGTATTTTGGGAAGGCGTTGTGGCAAGTTGGCGATGTTGGTGAATACTTGTTCGGTCTCATCAAAGAGCACCTTGGAACTGATTGGGACCACTGGCTGCAGTTTCCGCGAGAGCAAATCACCGGTAATGCTTCTTCGTGACAGCACTGGGAATCTACGAGTAGACCAGCCCGCACGCTAATGTATCGAGGTTCATTGTGGCTGATCTTACAAGAATTCATGATAATATACAGTCTAACCTCAAAATGAACGCCCAGTGAGCAAATATGCTAGCTCCCAACAAATCCAGCTACTTCGCTTGAGCCCAGGCCTCCAACTCTTTCTCGGTCCATTCCCATAGCTTCTTTGCCAGTGCACGATCCTTCGCTTGCTTCGTCACCGGCACAGTCTTGATACCAACTGGTTCGTAATACGATCCGCTTTGCAAGTTCTTCTTCGCCGTGGTCGCTGCCCAAGTCTGATTGTATGCACCTTCCTTCTCGTCGATCCACTTATCCGCAATCATATTGACGATCTGCTTATCGAAGAAACCTTCGTGCGCATGGAGCTCCGTCTTGATAAAGCCAGGATGCACAGCGACTGACGTTATGCTTGGATGATGTGCGGCAAGTTCAATTGGGTAAAGAAGGTTCGCGAGCTTGGACTGCCCGTAGCACATCCATTTGTTGGGGTTGTAGAATGGTCCGTAGTTGGCGTTCCTTGTCTTCAGTTTGGCGAACTCAATGCCAGCGTCTGGAGTAGTTTTGTAGGCAACAGAGGAGAGATTCACGATGCGGACGTCTGAGTTGGGCTGTGCGGCAGTCTCGAGCATACGAGGTAGGAGAAGTTTGATGAGTAACGCATGGCCAATATGGTTTGTTGCGAATTGGATCTCGTAGCCGTCTTTGCTGACCGAGGCTGGTGTGGCCATGATGCCGGCGTTGTTCATCAATACATCCAGACGATCCGACTCCGAGAGGAACTTCTGTGCCGCCGTCTGGACAGACGCAAGACTTGACAAGTCGCATTCGATGAACGTCAACTTGGTCGATGAGGATGATTGCTGGACTTTAGCGATAAGTTGTTCAGCACGACTCCTGTTCCGGCCGCTGAAGTAGATATGGGCTGGGTGTTGGGCGGCAATGAATGTCACAGATGAGGCACCGAGGCCAGTGGTACCTGAAGTCAAAGTCAGTAAAACTTGTTGGGAAGATGCAGCTACGATGCGCATACCTCCCGTGATGAAGAACACTCGTCCAGACTGGTCTGGGATGCCGGTGGCAGGATTGAAAGTAGTTGTCGACATTGTGCTTGAGGACTGGCAATTCTATAATATATTTTGAGGTCGGGAGGGTTCTGGATGATGCAGTTTGTTTGTTAGATAGTGTGCTGTGTGATTAGGAATGTCTCTAATGCAGCGCAGTTCAAAAGCACTTATATCCATTTGAAAGGTTTATTACGGCCTTGAGCACAACAGATCACGGAGAAGAAGTCGGATGAACTGCTGCTAGATCTTCGCCGCTCACAGCTCCGACTTGCGACAATGTAGCGAAGCACACCCCCGACCAAGAGGTGAGTACGAAGCGCGACACAACCTTACGGCCGAGTGCTGATACCAGCCAATTAACGATAGCCCTCGAACGTCATGCCATCATCGGCTGCTCTGGAAACATCGATGCAAGCTATCGCACGCACGTAGACTACTGAGAATAATACTCGAAGGTTAGTCGGTCGAATTTCATTCCATCTCGGTGCGGGCGTCGCGTTGGCGTGTGACGAGCGAGTGGAGAGATCTGGTGGGATTAGAAACGATGACGTCAGACGGTCGGCTACCTAGTAATGTTCTGAGCTGAGGTTGCACTAGCCATATTTCGTCCCGTCACCCTTTCGTGCCACGCCTGTCTCTTCGTCCTACATGACTTTTCACTCTTTACTGGACCCAGCGTCATTCAGCAACTCCCACGATGCAGGAGACCCGGCGAGCTACACCAGCTGACTCGTCTTAGCGTCGTTATCGGTGCTGTACCGGTATACAAGCGCCGTTGACGGAAAATGAACACGAAACATGCAGAATGTCGCAAAATGACCAACGGACACTGAACGGATCAATTCGGTATGATGATGCGTCAATCGAGCAAAGCAAAATTATTATGCTCCAACTTGAGAGGCATTATGAAAACACGCCTTTCGTGACGCCATACAACCAACGTTGTCAACAATTTCAATGTTGCATTCCTCTTGCTATACCACGGGTATAGCTACTGATGGTCCGTCTTATTCGTGATTCCATCCCACTCTTTCAAGAATTTGAGTGTATCCCCGCACTTTCCGCCAATGATGACTGGAGCATCACTTCCCAGCGCCACACGGATAGGTACATCTTTGCCTTCTGCAACCCCGGTCCTGGTCAGTATATCAACAATGACCTTCGAGCCCTTGAGGACATCCCCATGTTGATTGTTGTTTACCACATCCAATACTCTCCTCAACTCGCCAGCAGCAGTGTCCTGGTATTCCTTGATCGTCCTTTCAGATTTGACTTGCGCACTCGCGTTCAGGAAACCGGTCCGGAAGTAGCCGGGCTCGATTGCGGTAACAGCGATGTCGAGGGGTGCAAGTTCAGCTCGCATGGACTCAGTAATGCCGGAGCACGCCCATTTCGTCCCTGCGTACAGCGCACCGCCTGCACTGCCAAACCATGACCCGATGGATCCAAAGTTGGCAATGGTGCGGTGTCCTGATCCGGCGCGGAGGTACGGCAGAAACGCTTTTGAGACGTTCAGCATGCCGAATACATTGGTATTGAAGATTGCGTAATCCTCTTCGGGCCTGGCGGTGCGTCAGTCACAACCAATGACGAACATGGAACGGAGAGCCTTACGATGTCTCTTCTACGGCGCCAACCAGAATGTATCCAGCTACATTGACCAGGTGACTGATGTAGCCATACTTCTCATTGGCCTCTTTTGCTACTTGCTCAATCTCGGGCAACGGCGATGTTACGTCCAAGGCAACTGTTTCTGCACCCTTCTCTTTTAGGTCTTCGATGCGCGATGAGCTTCGCGCACTGGCGATGACTTTGTGGCCTCTTGAGAGCGCCTCGAGGGCGATGTACTTGCCGAATCCGCTAGACGCAGCGGTGATGAACCATACCGGTGTTTGTGTAGCGGCCATCGCGCGAATTTGGAATTGAATAGTTGATTGACTGATTGGCTTGGGTTTTCGATTCGAGATGGTGTTCCAAGAGGATAGATCTTGACACTGCCATCTAGTCGGTGGTTCAAATATAGTCTCATTCCTCGACTTATATGCTTCCGCCCAGCATTATTCGTCCATTCTTGTCACCGATGCAGCCTTCCAAGTCGACACTTTTCCACGGTACATTTCACTCCTGGACGCCTTACACCCCACCCATCGCAAAGTAACGCCCCAGGGAAGTCCGGATTTAATTGGCTAAGTTCCGCCCTAACGCTATGTCATTGGGGCGTAGTGACTTAGTAACACGCGGGAAGCGGGATTTATATCGAGCACCGACGACGTTTTTCGGCCCAGACTAAAAGGTTCGGAGAGTCGCCACCCTGCACTTCTGGTATCACGGACATAGCAACACGACTAATGTATGACTCCCACAATGGCTTATCATTCTTTTTCCGGGAAATGCTATATTTCAAGCTCACTTGATCCTTCATACACATCATCGATGCCGCTAACATTGTCTTTACATCTTACCTACCTTTGCCTTTCCTTCATTACGGCGCTTTCATCTGGTCTTCTTGTCACTCACTAGAACTTGTCAAGTCTATGACCTCCTTCCCTGCATTGTTAGGTCGGGCTGGTCGTGGCCTGTCGTTCGGTCGCCGGACGTCTGGCGCGAGATGGTGCGGATACCTGTCTGTCGCAGTTGGATGATTTGGTTGCCATCCAGGTTGTGGCAAACATGGTAACTCGACAGGTTCGGGAGGCGCTGCTGGTCCTTGGTTCGGTGTGTATGGCAGGTGCGCCATACCTTGCAATGGCATTTTGGGCATGCGAGCTCGTTCGTCCGGTCTAATAGGACGATTAAACTCCTTTGGCGGACCCAGGGCCTGTCTCTGCTTGCGTAGAGCGTCTCGAGAGTCGTTGGCAGGCAACGGCTCCACGACCACAGCTGGTCCTTTGCCTTTGTCGTTCTTGCAATCGCCTCCATCCTCATCATTGTCCGAGCCGCCGGCTGAGACATCAGGACTATCACTTCTACTTCGTTTGCTTGGGCGCGCAGAACCTCCATCTTCATCGTCGTCCCTCGGTCTCCTCTTACGTGCAGGTCCGGGCCAATGCGTCGGTGCTGCGTCTCCGATCATGAACTCTTCGTCATCAAAGGTCCACGTCCAACGTTCAGGTACCTCGCCGGGCGCACCCGAAACATCATCGTAAGCCTTTTCCCATCTCTTTATTCCGATCTTGGTCTTATAGAGTAGTTCAGATAACCTCGGCCTGTTGCTCGATTTCAGTTCCAAACATCTTGCTACGAGGTCTTCTAAGAGATGTGTGTACGCGCGATCGTAAGTATCGTCATGTTTGACTCGCGCGACCGTCGTCGACGTACCCTGCTGGGAAGTCCTATTTCGACCTTCCATGAGTGAAATCATGATGAGTCCTACGTTGAATATGTTAGAGCGAATGTCGATGCGCTCATTGTAGTATGTCGGCAACATTGGGAGAGGACTGTATTGTTCCTGCTTGCAATTAGCTCAGGTTCCGCGTACGCGACCATATCGCTTACCGGTGGACAATAGCCTGGAGGTTGGTAAGGAGTTAGCATAAATCGCGAGTGAATACCTTACACCAAGTTGTGCTTACCTGGAGTGCCTATATTCCCTCGTGCAGTTTTGGCAGCTTCGTTGCTGTACCTATTGTCGTCGAAAGCAAGGCCAAAATCAATCATCTTGATAGCTTTGTAGGCTGGGTAATAACCTTGCAAGGGTTGTGCCAGCACCACATTGGGAAGCTTGATATCCGGATTGACAATAGGTCTCCAGCCTGGCGCTTTGGGCAAGTCAAGATTCTTTATCTTTGTATCTCGTGCAGGCTGGTCCTTTGCAACAGTAAGGCCGGTCTGGCACACATAAAGACCTTCGACAAGTGCACGGAAGATGTGCCAGAGATAAGGCTCAGGCAATTGTTTACTGCGATGCGTTAGTATAACCAGGCTCTTTCAACCGATGGTCCACTTGCTTTGGATCATCTTGAAGCTTTCGTAAGAGATCATACAAGCTTCCGTAAGGTGCCCAACTCATGTACAAGTAACCTAGTTGAGGATCAAGTTCGCGTGGTCGCACTGAGCGCCCACATACATCGAGAATATGCGGGCACTGCCTTTGCGAAAGTTTCCAGTGGAAGCGGAATTCGTTGCGAATCTCATGTTTTACGCCGTCTAGGTTGGGATGACCAACGACCTTGACAACCATACGCTACCATGATTAGATCATTCAACGATTTGAAACTGCCAGATGATATTCTTACCCTACTAATGTTGCCTTCCTCTGTAACTAAAGCGAACAGATGAACAATTCTCTGCGTGTGCCTGTCTCCAGGATGAATTGGATGATTGGAGTTCTGGTAAAGCGTCTTTTCGAACACCCATCGTGATCCTGGAGGTCGTCCGATTTTCGGAACAATGTTAATGTGGTCTATATCCCCGGCAGTCGCATCTGGTCGCCCTCCTTCGATGTGAATATGAGCCTCGGCACCTGAGTCCCTTCTCGGTGGGCTTGCCAAATCATCATCGTTGGTTGAGGAAGAGCGCGGATCTTGCATCTCCCTGCCGACTAACACGAAGCGGTCTATTTTGTCTTTATCATGCGCTCTCCATTCCGTCAACAGAGCGGCCGGATCTTGCCGTTCCCCTTCTCACCGTTAGCCGGAAGTCTGGAGAATTGCTCCTCAACTCACATGTGTCTGAATTATCTGGATCTACTCCTTCTGCGCAGAGCTTGTAGCCAATAGCGAATGCTTCGAAGTATTCTCTCACGCGCGTACTTGTATCTTTTTTCGCCGAAAAGTATTCCAGTTCTTTGGGCTGCAGATCGAAAAAGTATCCAACGCGGCGGACAAAATCTGTTAACTCTTCCGATGACTCCGAACTCACACTTTCCGGTGCTGACGGGGCAACCCAAGTACTGGGGATTGATTTTGGAGGCATTAAGAATGGCAACAGCTGCTGATTGTTGTGCCAACAATGGTTTGCTGTGATGCACAGTACACACTTCATCATCGACAATGAAAAGCGATGGACTATTGTTTCTTGAGATCTTTGACAAAGGATTGAATTTACCATTGTATTCTGTGCAAGCTCTCGGCAAAAGTTCCATCATTTGTTTCATTGTTGACAATTAACAATATCATTGTGAATGATATGACAGCAAAATAGACACGAGTGTCGTTCAATATCTCAGGACATCTGTCGCGATCGGTCGGGCGTTGGAAACGCTATTCTGCTTGGGCCATCGTGGGAGAGAAGTATAATGACTTGTGCCCGATCACTTGGTAAGTACAATCATAGCAAGAAGGACGATAGACATTGCGACACCTGAGAGACATGTGCTTGCGGCGACACCTTGAGATTCCGGAGTGAGTCGTACAGCTGTTCGCTGTGCTTTGGCCTTTCAGCTCGAATGGCGTCTTGTTGATCACTCCAACGACTGCCTTATCGCCCGTGCTGCCCAGAACGCAAGTCCCATTGCCCCGTTTCGCTTCGAAAACTTGTCTCCAGAGCGGCTCGACCAGCCGAGAGAAGAGTTGATATAGCTTCGTCACCCCAAAACAACGACATGACTGTGACGATGCGAATATTTCCGAAGTACGCTTGCTCGAACTGTGGCCTTGTTCGCGCGCGGAGAAGGAGAAGGAAGGACATGAGGCGATTCGCCCAATAGTTCGAATCGCGCAAGCATCGACGCGACGTTGCATGCCGCAGCAAACACAGTCATTTTGATGATGTTGTTCTGGCAAGCGGCAAGAACATGCCAATCTGGGTGCTCTCTTTCTGAAGTCGTCTTTCGAGGACCCCGGTGATGAGGGAGAAAGGAGAGAACCAGTGTAAGATCTCAGCTTTGTACTCGAGAAATTCAATTGAACAGGACGAAGATATTCATGCTCTCCGGAAAGGGTTTTGCTATGAGACATGTCGACGTGATATTTCGTGACAGCGACGTATCTCCGAAACTTGCAATCTAGTAGCGCCTCAGTAACAAGGTAGACTGCACATCGCCAAACATATTCCCCTGCTCTTTCAAATTTTGGGCGCGAGCGAAGGACCATCGAACATGCTTCATCAAGTTTTTGAGCAACAGAGAGCGCAGCATAGCTCTTCCTTCTAGTGTATTTCGAACCTGCAGCCCAGTCAAGCAGTGATAAAGAAGCAAGAACGCCCGACACGAGAGGATTTATACCTCAACGTTTAGCACTGACCTCATGTCTGCGTCCACGTTCATCTTTGTGTTCCCAAATCCTCCCGAGATTGTCTCCCAATCACCGTTTACGCAGCTCTTTTCAAGCTGAGGTGAAAAGACATGGGGTATAATGCACTCGGTTTTGAACCACCCGCCCACCAGAAGGATATCAAGTCCGGAGTGAGCATGAGCCTCATGAAAGTGCAGCTCGACGAAGCCGAAGTCCAAACATGTACTCTTGCCACCGGCGTTTTCTGGAAACGGCCCTGTGCTTGCCAACTGTGACCAAGGAGAAAGGCTAGGAGTGGGCAAGAGTTTTATACTTGGGAAGAAAGCATCCAGGGAACATCAAAGGCGTGTTTTGGGATGTGTGATTATCATTACTTTATGTGAATGCGTCCTAAAAGACAGCCATGTCTACATGTTGCCCAGTAACGCCTTGAAATGCCCTAATCATCTCGTCTCATGAAGTATATACACCTGTCTTGTCCCTCTCATACCCCTTCTCTTACTCGGTATTTACACTACTACCGCCTAACCTCCCACACCAAATACGGCCCGATAACACACGCCGCCGTCCAAACAAGCACTACACTCTCCCACAGCATCACATACGGCGCCTTCCAAGCCGGCACTTCCTGCAACCTACACCACACCGCATAAAACGCCACACTGAAAAAGTGATACACCAGGACCAACGGATTGCGAATCAACCCGCTCAACAAGCCCGCGGGCTCGCTAATGGCCGTTCCGCCGAGCTGGAAGTACCGAAAGCACCCCGTCTTGAGCGCAGTCAGGTTGGCGTTGTTTGCTGCGAAAAGCGAGTACAATGCCATGGCGAGTATGTTGATTACGGAGGAGCCGGATTTGCGCGCCCAATGGAATTTGCTCATTGCGGACACGACGGCGTGCGTGTCTTCTAGGTTGGGGATATTTTGTGGACTGAGGAGAGTGGATAGTGTGACGACGTCGTTGAACGCGACGGTCATGCCGCCGCCGGTAAGTGGGTGGCGCATATTCATTGCGTCGCCGAGCATGACAAGGCCTGGTGTTTTCTGCGTCGTGGGCGGGAGGAAGGAATTTGGCATGGAGCGGAGTTTTCCGGCTTCGATTGCTTTGCGGAAGGCGGGTTGGACGCATTCGGGTAGATTGGGGAGGGCGACGTTGAGCATGTGGTTCTTGACACCGCCGGCTTTGACGCTTGCGCTGGGGAGGCCGTCGGGGATGTCGACGAGGATGCGTGTCTCGTGGGTGCCGATCTGGTAGATGAGGATTGGTGGGGCGTCGGTGAGAACAACGTGGCCGTGGTTGGGGGCTGGGAGCTCTGCGTCGATCATTTCGAGACCCCAGAATTTGCTGCGTACTTCGGGCTGTCGAGAAATGTATTCTTTCCTGAACTTGGAGGCATAGCCGTCTGCTACTAGGGTTACAGCACCGAAGTAATAGTCTTTCTCGCCTGCTGTCTGGCATTCCACACCAAGAACTTGGCCATTGTATCCGCTCTTGACGACGTCTGTGACCGTGGTCTCAACGACAGTAACGTTTGGTGTTGACCGTGCCTTTGCGCGCAATTTGGAGATGAAGCGGCCGTGGTGGAAGGAGCGGCCTTCTGGTGGCTTGGCAGGGTTCGATGTTATGAGGTTGTCGGGGTATGGAATGTGCACGGGCTCGCGGTAGTAGGAGACTTCGTAGCCGTAGCAAGGGATCGCATCAATGTCGTCAAGACAATCTACAGCACTTGGTCAGCTCCACGGCTCAACATTGTCGCATTTGGGATACATACCCCCCATGCCTAGCTTCTCCAGCGCATTGACACCACCGGGCTGCAGCAGCTCGCCAACAATCCGATCCGGCTCCTTCAAGCTCCTCTCCAGTAGCAACACGCTTCGTCCCTGGGTGCCGAATGCGACTGCTGCCGCACAGCCGACGATGCCGGCGCCCACAATAACAACATCCGCTTCATGATGCTCTAACCGCCTCTTCTCGCGCGAATCTGCTGTGTGTGCCGAATCGGGGGTGGAGACGGATTGTGTGGATGTGCCTCTGGCGCGTAGATGTGGTGGCGGTGACGCGGTGACGCTCGGCGGTAAGCCCGCAATCCTTGTGCCCGAAAACATGGTAAGCATTGTGACGGTGTGTGGGCCTGTTGAAGGTCCCAAGGATCAGATCAAAGGTGTGTATCGGTGGGTTGGAGGTGTGCAATTGAGTATGCAAGGCGCACGTGGGTCAGAACTTTTAGTGGTTGTGGGGTGTAAAAGTCAACGGTGCAGACGTCAAGTTCGAAATGATTCACACCAAATGATGAGGTCGCAGCAGTCATTGGCCTGCGTGTCTCCGGCAGTGCAGCTTAGGGTCCTTCGGTGCATGTCAGTGGCGAGCCCGATCTTAAGCAGCCATCTCGTCCGCCCGAATCGTGCATCGAGCCCCTCACCGCCTGCCTAAAGACAACTTTTCTGCCAGGGGCAGTGGCCGCAATACCAGGGGCAGTGGCGTGAAGGTCATTTCACCCCACCAAATTACCATCGGCTTCTCATCGGACGACACACTGCGAGCACATGTCAAATTGGCGGTGAACGTTTTGCGATGCTGTCGCTCTGTCACGTGTGTAGTCGGCTGCCAAAGAAGGTGCTGAGCCACGATGGACGTCGCACTTCAGTTGTAGCGAGTGGGCGATACCGCAAAACGAGTCACCTGTGGCTATCAGTATAGCTTGGTTTCGATGCTGCCAATAAGAAGATGTTCGGAGCGCGCGACTGCGACAACTTGCTCCATCGAGCTGGTATATTCGGTATCTGTCAGAAAGCGATACATGCCCTGTCCTGCCCAGGCGCATGGTAATAGAGGTAATAGAAGTTACAGAATGACACAATAAGGTGTAGTAGGTATGTAAACAGCGTGAAGTAACGAGCGAAAGAAGCGTCCCGTCGTAGGTGTAGTGAAGAGTGTCTGTCCCAGCTCATGAGCATGCGCCATCGAGCGTCGTCGTCCCATCATATGTATGCGCATCCCTACCAAATTCTCTCCAAACCAACACAAGCCCTGTTCGTAGACTGGCCTCGCGGCCCCTCCTTCTCCGGAATCGAAATTGTAAAAGACAACTGGATAGCTCCGAGGTAAACGCCTGGCTGATAACGAGTTTGGCGAGAGACAAAAGCGGCTAATGGTAATCTCTCGTGAAGGCACAAAGATAAGCGACCTGAGACACGGGAGATCAGCACTCAAACGGCGTCAGCAAAACGCCATCTGGGGAAATGTTCAGCCCTGTCGTACTCAAATTCCACGTCCATTTAGATTGCGACACCAGGTGGGTGTTGCATCTCTTTGGGGAACATTGGTGATGCCAAAGGCGTGTCGACCTCGACGATTGTCGAGTGTCTGCCGACGATGCGTTTCGCCTCGACTGTTTGAACTGGCCCCACTTGCGAATTTCGGTAGTACGCGTCGTAGAACTCGCTAAGTCGTGATTCTTGCGCGTTAGGGGCAAGTGCAGCGAGATGCCCACTTGACTGGCTTGGTCTCCGTTCCTCCTGACCGCCGACAGACAAAACGACCGAAGTGCCTCGCGACTCGTCCGTCGACGACAAGTTGTACGTATGACTTGACGCTGGCGATGTTGAGCGATCTGCATGCTTCTGGTATGCCTGATATGCATCAAAAGTGCTCAATCGGTTCTGGCTGTACATGCTGCTGGCGTCACTTTCGATTCGCTTGTGTGTGGACGCGTCTGTTTGTGTGGCTAGTGTCGGGGCGGAGGGGGTTTGTGATGGCTCAGTTGCTTGAAAGAAGTCAGGAAGATGCCCATAATATCTATTAAATGCTAAAGATACAAAAACGCACCAGGAAGGACGCTACCTACTCGGGTGCTCGACATGGACGCGCGGGTGATTTGACTCGGGTGACGGCGAACGGGAGTCTTTGCGGAGCGCAGTCGCTGGTAGGGTGGGCAGTCGCGAGGCTGGTGGGTTGCCAGGAGATGGGGGAGTCGGTGATTGACCAGGTGTGCTATTGAACGAGGCGGCTTGCGACTTTGCGTTGGAGTCTTGGCCATGGTAGGTCACTTGCAGCGCATCAGGCATGGGAATCGTTGGGGCTGGTGCGTAGTGTTGCGGGTTGAAGTCAGCCGATCGAGGAGACATGCTGCGAGGAGAGGTGAAGCCATCAGAGTCGCTATCCGAGCCGCCAAAGGTAGGAGACGTTGGGCCACACGGGAAACCGGGAGAAGGAGGGACATGGAGAGACATGTCGACAGCACCGTGCTTCCCAGTCAACTCAGCCTCAGAAGGGCGGAGCTTCATCGTGGGAGGTGACTTCCTGCGCTGAGAATTGGCATCGCCGCCCAAGTTCAAGCTGAGAACGCTGTTGTTGTTCGAGTGTCCCTTCATCAGAGGAGAATTAGCGCCTCCGACCAAAGTGCTGGTGCTCATGGTGGGGTGGCCGTGGACAGATGCTGCTCTTGAAGTTGGGCGCGATTGAGCGACGCCGGCATAGAAACCAGCCTCGATGGCGCGAATACCAAACAGATCTCCTTCATCCTTCTCCCGTTGGTTGAGCTCAACTGTGTCTTCTTTTGGTCCAGCTTCTAGCTCTTCCTTCTTTGAAAGCTTCTTCAACCTGGAACGATGTAAGCCAAGGTGTGACAAGCCAGACATCATTCACATACTTCCTGCGATCGAAGAGAACCTTGATAAGACCAGCAACAAATACCAAGACTAGTAAGGCACAAAAGACAACGCTACATGTATTAGCGGGTGTTTGTGCAAAGTCTACCACACGACTTACATGTATTTGTAGGCGAGCTGCAAGTCGCCAAACCAATTTGAAGCGCCCATAATGACCGTTGATCAAAGCCCAAATCCGATTGATGTAGTCGCTCGCAGTACTCGAGACGATGCTGAATGATGGTCGGGTTTTCACCAGGCGATCGCCGAAGTTGTCGCTTCACACACGGATTGATTGACGATCTACAGCTGGGGATAATAGGCAGATCGTGCAAAGTATCGAGTTGAATGCAGGTAAAGCCGAGGGTGCTGGCTATCCAGAGGGCGTCGAGAATAGGTAGAATGTACTCGAGTACGGACGCGCAAAGTGAACGCAGCACGGTGGTGTGATCTCAAACGAAAGGACGTGTGGAGGAACCACACTGTAAAAGAATGACTGTGAAGCGCGAACACCTGGGATTCGAGGAGAGCAGACGTGAGGAGGAGAGGGAGGTAAAAGAGGCAGACCTCAGCAGGCGCGCGCTGCCTCCTCCAGTCTGGCGCCATACATCTGGTCGGCACGTTTGCTCACGATCTAAAAGCGGATGACAGCCTGGATCACAACGCTAGCTCGCGAAGCGACGCCGAAGACCAATCATGCGAGACTAAGCTTTGCACGCTGCCAAAAAAGGAAGACCAGCATGAACGCTTTAGCCAATTCGGATCTGGTAGCGTTTGAAGGCGTGAATCCCGGCGTCCCCATGAGGGCCAGCCAGCCTTGTGCGTGCGTCGGTGCTATTGAGGCACTGAGAAGCGTCTGGAAGAACTCAGACTCAGGAGACTAAGACATGCTGTCTTCGACATTTGTGAGACACGCATGTGCGCTGTCGCGGACAGAAGAGACAGAAGCTGTAAGCGATAAGCTCGATACTTTCGCGTTCAACGCGACGGCTAGTCAGTCGTGTTGTTGCTTAAGTTTTTGCCTTATGTCATGTTGACCCGTCTGACAAAGGCATGATTCGCTCCTCGTCCCGTCATACCCCTGACGCCGAGCGGGATGGGCCACAGGAACAGGAAAAGCGGCAATCCAGACAGACCCAGCAACCCACATTTGTCGTCTTGGCAGGGGAAAAGGCATAAGACGCGTAGCCCAAGCTGGACGAGCCAAGAGCAAGAAGGGGACCGCGCTCAGCGCCTTTTACAGACCAGAGAATCCAGCACGGGGACCACAGTAAGCTTTTCGCGTACGCACGCCACAGTTCCCGAGGCCGGACCGCCTTCCTCATCTCGTGCGAGCCCCACGGTGACATCGCAGGAGAAACAGGAGAGCTGCGAATGCAATGTGAAGGTCGTCGCAGGCATGCAAATGTCGCGAGGTTGGATTTGAGTATCGGGAAGTAATACAGCGGATGCTGGCGCAGCTGCGCTTCGCATACGCTGTCACACGCGGGGCCACGTTGACAGGCGGCGTGTCGAACGTCGCACCACATTGGAAATGGCAGACATCCGTCAAAACGGAACAGCCAATGCCCGCTTGACCGTTCTTCAAGTCAGAACTGGCGTACGCACACAGCTGCTGTATGTGCATGGTGCTGCAGTCATGTTTGTGCAAACCGCTGAGGATGCAAGATGGTCAACACCAATAGATGGTGCCATTCAACACCTCGATTGCATCGTGTATTGCTAATTCGGCCAACTCTCCTTCCACCCTTTCCCCAGGTTGATCTTCATGTCGCTCTCGCATTTTTCGAAGGCCAGAACATTGCTGGAAATGAGAGCTCGAGCTGAGGCGCCGTTAGCAAGACCGTCAGGCGTTGTGGTGACGTTGGGCGCGATTCTGGAGATACGCCTCTCGCGCCGGCGTGCGCCGAGTCAGAAACAGGCGTCCGACTTCGTTAGCGTTTTGCGAAGCAGAAAAGGAGGCCGTCCCAGACTTTTAAAATTGCAACTGTTGAAGCTGTCGCGTTTGCCTTGCCTAAGAGCTGGCCGTCGGCACGTTGACATCAAGGAGAATTCGCAGACTATCGATTGCGAGCTGTTAGCTCGCGGAAACGTGGTGGAAATGATGGCCAAGAAGACGATCATTGTACCGCGGAAGCAGCCCGCATCATAGCGCCAACTTCGTACATGCTGTTCTGCGTTGGCCACGTCGTTAGCTCGAACTGCAGGTGTCGTAGGGCTATTCTCCTTGAGGTTCGTTGTGCGCGGAGGAATATCAAGTGCCGGCAGCCCCGAGCAGGAGTGGTTTTGAAGCCAGGCTGCCCTTGATACGGAGTTCGTCTTCACTAACAGATCGCGTACCTTTGCGATGGTCCTCACGCACGGCATGGCCGTCGCAGAAGTGCTGTGTAGCAATGGCGAAGGCTTTTGGGCTCCTCGCAAGTCAGTAGGGGCGTTCATTGAGCTGGGTCCATGAAGAAAAACAATAGGGACGACACAGCGCGGTAGTGAGTGAGCCGTCACAGCACACGCTCTAATATCAGCGAAATGCCCCAGAGGTAAGCGAGAATGTGAGTGCGATTACGATAAAGATGAAATCTGTTAGAGACGTCGAGTTTGAGAGGCAGCGACGATGAAGAGCTCTTGGCGGGAAGTCACGGCCACGATCTTTGTCGTCATACACTATCGATAGGACACCTCAAGGGATCCTGTACCCACGGAAACCCTTTGCTAGGCCGGACCTTGCCTCTTAACAACAATTGCGCCAGATCCACCTCACTCGCATTATAGTTTCACTAGCATCGCCATATTTCCCAGCAGAGCTTACAACCCATTTCACGACATGGATAATCAGGCCAAAGCGAGAGATAAATCAGCAGTAGTCAAGACGAGACCCTTGGTCAGTCCTTGACATTAGAAGACACGACGAAACAGGTGCCTAACCCAGGTTAGGCCAATGATGATGCGAAGTGGGTGACCCTCGTCGAGTGAGTAACAGCTCTTTCAAATGAGCACCGTTCGTCAGCGCCTTGCTGGTCGCATTCAAGATGGAGTACTAATGATTCACAGGACCACGTACACTGACCCCGAGGGCATCAAACGCACGTGGGAGTCCGCTGAGCGCCTCACTCGGCCAAAGGGCTGTGACATTGACGGCGTTGGCGTGGCGGCGATTCTGCAAGATCCAGCTAAGCCAAACGACGAGCCTCGCATTTTGCTGCAAAAGCAATATCGACCACCAATCAACCAAACCGTCATCGAGGTGCCCGCTGGTCTAGTGGACCCTGACGAGACTGCTGAGATGTGTGCGATCCGCGAGCTAAAGGAGGAGACTGGATATGTGGGCGAGCTGGTCAAGGACAAGTCCTTCGACGTCAGTCCAGTGATGTTCAATGGTGCGTATGGGAACTGATTCTCGTTGCAGTCCAGCGTCGCCGTCGATGTCGCTTTGGCCATCCTTCACAGTCTCGCAGCCATTTCTTTTAGACCTGTATCTGTGGTTTCGGAACTTGACTGGAGAAATCACTAAGATTGTTCCTGTTGAAGACAACGCTCTGCGTGTGCTGCCCCAAAAAAAGTCGACGACTGCCAACTTCTCACTCGGCTGTTTGCTTTTCGTTCCTCGGAAACCTCTTCTTCATGCTTCTTCGGCTTTATTCGATCTTCGTACATTATCTTGAGAAATGTTGATAGCTGCGTCCGGCTTCTCAGTGCGACAGAAGTGCGCTGACTTTCTGTAGATCCTGGTTTCTGCAACACAAACTTGCGCATGGTACATGTCACAGTCGACCTCTCCCGGCCGGAAAATCAGAACCCAAAACCACAGCTAGAGGAGAACGAGTTTATCGAGACCTTCTCCGTTCCCCTAAAAAAACTTTGGGACATTTGTCGGAACTTCGAGAAGGAGGGTTATGCCATCGATGCTCGGGTGGGCTCTCTTGCCGAGGGGATAGAATTTGCCCGGCGATGGAAACTGGCTTGAAATGTTCACATACATGTCGCGATTCATATCTCTGTCCCACAGCATCATGGATGTTCATTGACGAGAAATGGCATGAGCTTCACCAGATCTCTGTTCATCAAGCCAAGCGCCACCGACGTCTGTGGCACCGACTGATCCGCCTTTGTACTGACTTTGGATGTTTCACATCTTTTCAAGCCTCTTGCGCTCATCACCCTCCGTTCCTGGAAGATCCACCTCCGTCATATGTGGTATGCCCCGCATGGTGATTCCGAATCCATCTTGCATGATAACTTTAGCCTAATTAAGCCCAGGCTCGGATCATCCCGAACATGGTAGATCTGACGGACAGGCGCTCATTCTGCGCAATGCGCAAACACAGAACGGCTTGTATGATGGCCGTGACAAGCTCTGCTAAGGCAAACAGGTCTAATCGAGTATGCGCCCCACTCCATCATCCCGTCTCCGTGATTTGGGTCGCATGTCGCAATACCTGACTCGAAGTGCCCCACAAACACACAACGGCTATATTACCCGTCTTATAGGGTAAATCGACAGCCAAACCACCAAGAACCACTTGTCATGCCAGAATCTTCGAGCACTTGCAGGTACTCTAGTGCATATCAGGCCCTTGCAGGGACTGATATGTCGCAAGTGGTAATAGTGTAAACTCTATACATCGCTTCCATTTGCAAACTCTCGCCACAGCCTGTCTGCAACTCGCAGCTGGAATGTTTGATCCGGGGTGGGTTTATTCATGCGCATGTTCGGAGAATACATATTCAGGGACTCTCACATTATGTGTCTCCACTTGACGAACGTCTCATACACGAACATCAACGGAATCGCATCGCTGCATTTTCAGAATGCCATCAGAACTCGTGGCGAAGGGCCTAGCTAGCCAGCGTGCTTGTGTTGGTACTGCGACCGCACTTACATCGCTCTCGAGTAAGCATTTGCTATCGTTTAGTTTTGGCCGCCGCAACTAATAACTCGAAGTCGTCATTGTGTCTTTACGAATATACACTAGAGTCTTCATAGTCCGGAATCTTGGCAAAGATGACTGCGCAATGCTGTTTGCACTAGTAAGTCGCTGTCACCATTCCATATTCAAGAGCCATCTAAATATGAACAGCTTTTGACAATATCATACCTCATCGCCATCTTTGTGCTCAAAGACAATGGCCTCGGCTTCAGCGGCAAGTTGCTCAAACCAAGCCAAATGCTCAACCAAGTGCAAATTACACTGTCAATCGAGATCGTGTACTACTTTCTGATCAATGCCATCAAAATCTCAATTCTTTTCTTCTACCTTCGCATAGGTACGTTCAGCCGTTGATATATGTCCCGCCGATTGACTCTCACTAGCTGCGGCGAAGCGACTGGAGATACTCAGCAAAGGCACCATCTACTTTCTGGCAACCTTCTGTGGCATATGCGTGATATGCTGTCTCACTCAATGCATACCACTCCACAAGATGTGGGACTTCACCGGCCTCGTAGCCGGAAAATGCATCAACACCACCGTATTATTCTACAGTCAATCCTCCAACCACCCACTACCTTACTCCTTACTAACTTCACAACAGCAACAAGCTCCCTCAACATCGCAATCGACATCTGGATTCTCGTCCTCCCTATCCCCACACTTCTCAAAGTTCAACATCCGAAGCGCGAAAAAGCAGCCCTAGTCGGCATCTTCAGCCTCGGCGCATTCAGCTGCATCGCGTCCATTGTCCGCCTGCACTCAATTAAAATCTACACCGAGTCCAAAGACCCGTTTTTCGACTCCGTTCCCATCAATCTCTGGAGTATGGTCGAAGTCAACGTCGGAATTTACTGCGCTTCAATTCCGTCCTTGAAAGCGCTCTTTTCCAGCTCGCAGCGCCAGAGAAGCAGAAGCGGTGCGTACCATTACCATAGTCGGGAGAGAAGTGGGAAGACGGGTACTTCTGGGGATTTCGCTGGCACACTGGTACAGCATGAATCGTATGGGCTCAAGCATGTGGAGAGCGGTGCTATCGCTCCTGAGCCTGAGCCTGCGCACGCGAGACCGCAGCAAACGTGGCTGGCGTCTGACTCGGAAGTCTCGCAGGAACGCATCGTGTATCCGCAAAGCAGGGTATGATGATGCGGATGCGAAATGTGGCTGGTCCATGCCCTCGGGCTCGTGCGAAATGTGGAGCTGCCACGAGGTGGTGGAGCTGAACGTTGACATTCACTATCCGTAGTTAGAAAGATGGCAAGGTTCCCGGATGATCAAGTACAAACACACGTCTGTGGCTTTCGCTTTCTCAACGTCTCCCAGCAAATACAAAATACGATCGCCATCTCCCCGTTATATCACGACCGGAAACTGGGTTACTGGCCCCGTCGCGCGAGTCAACTTACCCGCCGCCCGTGACCACATGATGATGTTTCAGGTCGCAGACATGGGCTATCTCAAACTCAAGAGTTCCTGTGAGAATCACGGTATGCATGAATGTGAACGTTGAAGGTCGCGTGCAGCTAGGCCAAGCCGGATATGGGAGATTCCCCGCAGAAGGCGTTATCGGAGTGCGCATGGGGGTATGTCAGCTTGCATTGCGGGTCGCTTGGATGTAGACAGCCGCATCCGTCTCTACACAGAAGCAATGTCGTGCAATTGGGTGACGGACCTAAGCGCAATGAATGTTAGTTCCTGTTGTTGTTTGTTTCACGTTACGCCGATGCTGCTTGGAGTGTGCGATCAGGATGTGAGGGATGAGAAGGTGAATGCTACATGTTGCAAATCCCGGTTCAAGCAATGACATGAAGCTAATCCGAAAGAGAGGCATTAATTCGACAAACTTGCATGTCGGTTAATGGTTAATATGAAGATGGCTCAGGGACATGATGCGTCTGCACTCTGCACATCGCATGCAGGTGTTGAACCGAACATGTGAGGATGAAGCTCACCACTACGCTACGGGAGATGCGGCATTGCTTTGTGTGCAGGGTAGGTAGGTATGAGGTTCTGGCCAATCGTGTGTATTGTGGTTGACAAGGATTGACATGGATGACTTAAAGCTTGATGGTGACAGATGCGAGTTGCCGATCATTGCCATCCAGTCCTATGAGCTTAGGAAATACAGCTTGATCGTCGCAGAGTAATCGTGTGCTCATGCACTCGGTTCGCAGAAGTCATAATTATTAGAAAGACCCTACCAAGGTCATGATGATGGAAAGCTCTAAAGCACTCGCGGCTCCTATGCCATAGACAACAGCTATCGCGCAGCCCTTTGTGACGGCATTCTACAAACAAAAGGCGAGTAGCTCAGGTCGCTTTCAGGTCTTGGTGGTTCCGGTAAGACCATGCCCATACCTTCCGTCGCGGCCGCAATTTCTGGCCGCTGCTTCTTCAGCTCTTCGAACAGGAGTTCGTGTCTATACCCCATCAGATCTGAATTTGCTCGTGCATAGCCTTGCTGTGACCCTGTTGGACCTTCTTCGATCCAAACACTTTCTCCGGTCTCTTTGCAGGACCAGGAGCAGGTGCCAGCTACGGGTGAAACGATCGCGTGCAAATACTAAGTCGTCGACGTAGCGTCCTACAATAGCCGGAACTCGTTTCAAGCACGGGGTGGTGAAGTATTGCAACCCATCATACTCAAGAGCCTCCGGCGACGAAGACTCTTTCGCTTTTCGCTGCATCACCATATGCCAGGTGTAATCGCTCGTGTCGATCCAATCTCGTACTGTCCAGTACTTTGCTCTCGAAGCTTCGTCTTGTCCAAAATAATGATCGACTATCAAAGACTTCCCCAGCTCAAACAATGATGCCCCCAACTTTGGGAGAGTGCTCGCCATCTCAACCAGCTTGTATACAGTCCCAGGCGTTGCCCCTTTCATATATCCTTCATCCAGCACGGGCATGGCGATGTGGAAGTGAACCTCCTCGTACTTTGAGCCTGGGAAAAAGTCGAAGTCATTGAATTGAGGATCGTGGTGCGGCAAGCAGAAATCTGTGTTGTCAAATATTGAAAGAAAGTTAGTTGCGATTTCGACACTGAGACTGTGGACGAGTGGCAGCACAGCTCTATAGCCCACTGCAGCGTTGACGTCATCTCCAAGCTTCGGATCTTGCACTTGGAATCGAAGTGCTGCTCTTTGACCCTTGGCCGAAACCGGTGCCGTGTCGAGGTAGAGCTCTCGTACTCGTGGAAGAAGGAATTGATCCCGAACCAGCTCAAGTTGTTGCGTATTGGAGTGGAGTCTTTCACGATGACGTATAGCGGTACATCGACCACCTCGCGAGAATTGCGCCAATCCTTCAGCCAGGACTTGTTTGCACGTGAGGAGCCATCGCGGTCATGGTTGGGGAGGCAATACTTGAGTCTCGTAAGACATGCTTTCAAGTAAGCTCTCCCAGCTTCGCCCAGGTTGAATATAGCCGTATTCGAGTGTGATGATTTGATCGCCGCGCGGTATATCCCAAGCGTAGCCAGAGAGGGTATAATGAAAGATTCGGTCTCGAAGTTCACGAGGCAGGGCTAGCAACGCTGATTGCGACGTCGTACATGAAGTACAGGACATGATGGCAGGGCGAGTCTGTTGAGACCCTGGCCCTGTGTTGAATGAAACGGATGACTTGACTTCCTCAGTGCTGAACTGAATGAACACTGCAAAGACTGTGATATTGATGCGTCGAAAGGATCGTGTTGGAGGCCTGGAAGGATTTGAGCACAGACCTCCATCAGGTGGCTCACGAGGGTCAAGCCGCGTAATCACGAACACACCTGCAACATTCCGTCTTCACAGTACCTCGCATAAGTCCAGGAAGCTGAGCTCGACAACAGACACACCGTCGGATATCGACTGCCGAGTAGCTTTTCATGCTCAAGTTTGACGAACGACCACCTTCTGTCGCGCCGCACCCACTTGTATCAACCCTGTTATCGTGTAACGCTCAATATGGTGACTAACAACGTCCGCCATTTTGCGGTTCAAAAAGCCCGTGGTGGAAGAGAAAAGCGATATATGAATACCTAACGTAGCCTCGAAGGCTGTCACGTCGATCGCAATCTTCAGGCTGCAGGTACTTCGTAGGTTGACGCTGTCTACAAGGCTGGCGAATGAGGCCCGATGCACGACGCGCAACGCAGCCTAATCGATGGTTGAGACACTTAAAGGCCAATCGCAGGGCTTGAAAGAAGCTCCATATGCATGTTGGACCTCGATACAGGCAGTTTGATAAGGCAGACAAGATGCGTGCTGCACACAGCCGCTGCCAAGTGGTATGCGGTGACGGCTTGTACAGAGCTTCCTATGGACGACAGCTTTCAGCCTGCTACCTTACCCCACATCGCGTTATACTTTTCCGAATCCTAACACTACTGATGAGCTATCAGGTCTCTCATTCTATATACACGGCAAGATGGACTACCATGACCTTGGTTGCAGTGCTTCCCAGCACATGGCAGGCACGATTAACGCGTTCACCCAAGGCAACAGCACGACCACTTCTCAAGCATCAAGTCCCACTGTGCAAGATATCGACGTTACAAAGCCATTTACTTGGGACAACGGACAGACTCTTCGAATTGGCTTCTCGGGCGGCAATGACTGGCAGAAAGACCAAGTTCAGCGACACAGCGTGGAGTGGTGCAAATATGCCAACAACAGCCTTACCTTCGTCATCGGTCCACCATACCACATTCTCATCTCTTTCTTGGAGCTTGGATCATGGTCCCAGCTTGGTATCTACTCACTCATGAAGATCATGCAGGGCCAACCATCCATGAACTTCGGATGGATGTATCCCGCTGTTCCCGAGGCCGAACGTCGTGCGGTCACACTGCACGAGTTCGGTCATGCGCTTGGGCTTGTGCACGAGCACCAAGGCCCATGGATTGACTACCAGATTGCTTGGAATACTCAGAAGGTGTACGAGTTCTTCAGCGCTCCACCAAACAGTTGGGAAAAGGCGACCATCATGAGCAATATTCTCCAAAAGTTCAAGGGCGTAGGCTTGGCCAAGAAAGCATGGTTCGACATCGACTCGATCATGTTGTACACCTACCCCAAAGAGCTATTCGTCAAGGGCGATGGCACGCCGAGGAACTACGAGCTTTCGCTTTTAGACAAAGGAGCGATGTTCATGGTGTATCCAGGCCGAGACATGGGCGATCACAAGTGGCAAATAGAGCTTGGGCTGGAAGGGCGAATCGGAAGATTTTATGCGAGGGAATATGAGTATAAAGCTAGCACAGACGAGGAAGTGAAGGGTGGTTAGGAGTATTATAAAAGGGTGTCAAATGATCACTGAACGAGAAAAGGATTGTTCTCAGAACATCTGTCACTTATTCAGCCAATCACTGGAGCGAAGAAAGAACGCATACATTAAGGTCACCGGAGCAGTGTCGTGAAGAAAGCGTCTACAGCTTCATGTTGTCCCTCACGCTGTTTGAGACCGAGTACACCAATTTGACGTCAACATCCATGAAGCGTCCTTCGCACCTCAATCCTCCCCTTTCTCCACCAAAGTTGGGCGTGACCTTCTCCCATGCTCTTCTCCTCGAAACCTGAAAGCCACCTGGTATTCCCTACTTGCTTTCAAGAATGCCAACAAGAATAAATGCGTGTTTGGAAGACATGTGACGTCTCCACCTCAAACCGAGCGAAGACAATCCAGATTTCATATCTCGCGTTCAAACCCCACCCATATCCAGCCAGTCATCTCCATCAAGCCAATCTCAAACCCACTTCCTCAACGTCCAGTCTCTTTCGCACCAGCCGTCTTCATTCCGTCGCCACCGCTGAACCCGCTCCTACTCCTCAAACTCTCCATCTCTTCGCCCACACTCCTCATCTGATCCCAAACCTCACTCCACTTGCTCGCCACCTCCTCCGGGCTCAACGGGTCCGGTGTCGAACTGCGCGTTATAGTAATGCTCATCTTCATGCCACTTATGCTCGTGCTCGTCACGTCCAGCGCACCGACGCGCCCTTCACTGCTCTCTTCCGCTTGCGATTGCGTGGTACTCGGCGCCAACCTATCCTGGCTCGCCAGCGGCTCTGATGTGGATAATGCATCGGGTGTGGTAGTGAAAGTCTCGTAGATAAACGCGTGCGTCCAGTTCGCCAACCCCGGCTGATACACTTCCTCACCTCCCTTGCCCGACAACCGTGTGTAGATCGGTCTCGGATTCCAGAGCACAGAGTGATAGACCCACGCAACCGTCTGCGTCGTGGTATTCGGATGTACTAGCGGCCACGAGGTAGTTTTGCCGACTTTGCGTTGCATGCCGTACTCGGTATATGGCCAGTTGGAAGGCAATTGAGCGAGGTATTCGGTTGGTATGGGTTCGTTGGAGGTCAGTGTGCTTTCCCACCACAACTGCGTGCTCGTTGCGGAATTTGGGTCAGTTGGGTTGGGCGCCGGGTCTGCAGTGGTTGAGGAAGATGTCGACGGAATTATACTAGGCAAAATAGATGTCGCTGTTGTAGAAGGCACATTCATGCCCGGCGTGGAACTGAACATGGACAGTATATTCGTCAGAGAACTGATATTCGCAGGCACCAACACGGCCTGATCGTTGCGCGCGAACTTCGTGAAGTCAAGCATGGCAACGAGGAGATCGAACACGTTTGGATTCGCCGAGTTGCAGAAGCCACTGATCTTTTGTACGAACTCTGCTGGCGGGTAGTGGGGGTCATCGATGTCCAAGCCAGCTTGTTTCAGGCAACTATAGCACTTGAGCGTGTTCGAGAGCGTATCGCTTGCGTTGTTGGCAAAGTCGTCGAGAATGCTGCACAAATGAGTCCCCTTGTCATTCAGTTGCGCAAAGTGTACATACATCTTGTACTCCATCCACTTACACAAACATACTTTGTAATCCATATCCTTGCCTCTCAAATTATTGGGATCGTTCGTGAACTCGAAAGGTTTGATGTCGGTGAAACAGAAAGTGAAGCCTCCAATCGCCTTCTTACACACGTCTGTTGCCCAACACGCGTGTACCTGAGGTACCACTAGCACCGGCGGTGCCGTCGATACAGAATCAGGCGAAGTCGTCGTCGGCGTGAAGCTCTTGATATCTGTAATGATGCTACGAGGTTGAACTTCCCCTCCATCCGGTTCTAGGTGAAATGTTGGTATGTATATTGGACCATCGCCCGTCTCGATACCGACTGCTAGACTGGCTATCGCCACGGCTGCCGCGCTAACCGCCATCAGGTACTTCATCCTTGTTTAAATACTAATCAATCGGTTGGACGATTTGGCTCGATCAGCTCGTAAGAATGTGGTGTGCCGGCGCCGTGGGCGTCAAGGTAGTGTCGCTTTCGTTGCCTTCGGAACTGTGGCAATCGTGAATGAAGCAAGAAATCCTACACCTTGGACAGCACACGTACCTTCGCTGGAAAAGAACCACATAATTAAGGAAGAGCGTGGTCTGCGAGATCATTCGGATGACTGTGAATGCCAGCCCAGTAAGTGTTTGCGCTTCGCGTTTGCCAGTCTTCGAGTCTTCACACATCGCATCGATCTTCATCATCTGCTTGTCCCCTACTCCACATACTCCATTCCCACTCCCGCGCCTGACATACTTTCCTATCTTTCTACACGAGTGCCTCACGTGCCCACTCCCTCCCGTCGCGCTCCACATTCTGACATCAGCCTCCACACCCGCGTCATCCCTGACCACATCATCGCACATCACTCAGGCCTCAGTTTCTGAAACATACGACACAGTCCACGTCTCACTCGCATGATAGCGCACTCGGTTCTTACCCAAATGCGGTGATATTAGATAGTATGTGTATGTTGAAGCTAGCTAGCCATAAGACGGACGGGCGGCACGAGCAGCCCGCCTCATTGTGAGTAATCTGAGACATACATAAGCTTGGAAAATATTGGAGGAAAGTTGCCGGAAGCTCGCTACGCTGAGAATTAACCAGAAATATTGAATTCGTAACGCAAGATCTCGAAATGAGTTTAGAAGTGGATGGAGACGTGGCTGCTGCGCGGCTTCGCCACTGCAGCTGAGAGCTGCGATCGAGGAAATGTGGATACCAAATAAGTACAGGGAAGGAGAGCCGAGATGTAATAGAACAAGGATGTGATAAAACGCTATGCGCAAGAAAGAAGAAGATGGGGTAAAAGATAGGTAACAACGTTTGAAATGAGAGGAAGAAAAGCTGTGCATGTGGTGGTATCATCCTTGGAACCATGGACAGCCAGAACTAGAAACAATGCACGCACAAACCGCCAAACATAAACACTCGAACGAAACCGAAACTATCCAAATTTTCCCCTCTCCTGTAGTACGCGTGCATTCCCTCAGAAGATCTCCAACCCCTCGAAATCTACACATAAATTCCTTGCACCAGCATTCTGCCCCCCACCATTCCTCCTCTCATACACACTCACGCCAAAATTCGCCGGTCGACTGGCATACACGCCCACACGCACAGCCTTATCTTCCACGCCCCAGAAGAACCACGTAACTTCGCGCAGCTTCTTCCAGCCCAGGACCTCGTCTTCGTACCAAACCCACAGGGCATAGCCGATGCGCTCGATCTTGACGCGAAGATCGAGACGGCGTGCGTGGTGAGGAGGTAGGGCGGATAGAGACCAGTCTGCGCCGTCGCAGTTGGCGACTACGGAGGTCGCGTGGCATGCGTTGTTGCAGAATTCGAGGCCTACTTTGACCCATTTTGCGGCGGGTACGGGTTGGACGTAGGGAGGTGGGGGACCGTGGTCTCTTTGTGACTCAGGAACGGGTGCTTGTGCGGGTGTGGTTATCGTGCTCGAGGGCTCGGATATCGAAGGACTTGATGTTGCGCTGTCGTCGTCCACTGTGAGCATGACGACGCTGGGAGCTTCCAATGCTGGTGCTGTAGGTATAATCTGCCCAGGCGGAGCACCTGCAAATATCACTAGTCCTCCTTGATCCCATTCTAGCTCCCAGTCTGCTGATACTGTGACTTCGGCGGCTATAAACGGGTTGCGCAGGGCCGTGTAGAGTATGGGGGCCGTCGACGTGTCTCGCGATGGAGGCTTTCTCCACAGATCTGTATTCGGGGGCGCGGCAAGCGTGAACGATCCCATCCATTCTGGTACAACATCGTGCGGTATGTTGAGGGGCGTGAAGGACGAGCTCGAGGGCGGCATGGCCGCGGGTCGCAATCGCAATCGCTGACGGTCGCGGTACCGTTGTCGACGAGCAGCGCCGAGTCTCTTCTCTTCTTTAAGCCCTGTGACCGGGTCGCATATATGTATTTCTGACGTTCGTAGTTCCGGCAAAGTATTCCCCGCGCGTGCTGCCGATTCGCGCTGGGTTCTGTCTAGTTTCGTGCAACCTGGGGAGGATGGTCATTCGCTTCGTGGTCAGAGTCGTAACAAGGATCCCGACCACATGTAAGCTCGAAGCTGACACGGGCAAATTAGGGCACCACACCAGATCTGCAGAAAGGATCGTGAGCTCGCGCGAATTTCGTTAAGCCTGATTTGTCGTCAGCATATACGCTGCGCTTAACTTCAATACAAGCGCCCGACAGTCTGCCTTATTCGCCTGGTGTCGTTTCACAAGATGGTACTCACTCCGGAAGCAGTTATATGCGCGCGGCTACTCTGCTTATATTGGGGTTGGCCTGGCTGTCTTACCCGAACCTCAAGATGCGAAGTTCGTGGAGAGCAGCTATGGCAACAGCGTAGCCCGACAGACACGGCAAGAAAAGCGAGCAGCGCAAATGACAGGTGTCGAGCACTTGAATCGCAATCATTGCCCGCGCGCTTGCACGATATAAATACTTGTCGGGGCAGAGACGACTGGCCGGACCATGGCTCCGCGCGCTGGTCGCGGCCCTGGAGAGCTGAGTGTTCCCCGCCACGCTGAGGACAGCAGGTATGCATCGCCATCGCAGGACGGGGGCGAGCCTGTAGCTACATCGTGCGGCCTTATCCTGGAGCGTCCCTGAGATGGCGAGCGAGTATTTGTCGATGGTGACGATGCTGGCCAACGCGCCTAGCAGGGCGGAATGAGGTGCAGACGATGGGTTCTTTTGGGCGCTGCATGCTGCCGCTCGACCACTACGTGCACGCGCATTGCGAGCGTGGCCAAAGTCCCATCGTACGGCCTGGTCCCCTCGAGCAGACGCAGGTAGCTTGTCGTTTCAGGCCCGGTGCAGACAAAGTCGCATTGGTGCTGGTCATTGGAGATGTTGTGCTTCGGAGAGGATGGTTCGTGGCAATGATGAGCTGTCGCCGTGTAACGGGGCGAGCCAGACGATGACATGCAGATGGCCGTGGGATCTCTACAGCAGGCGTCTGCACTTTGCTGCACTCTGCAGGCAAGTTTCCATCGGCGGCGCTGCCAATTGGAGGGCCTGCGTCCGCATTGCAAATCATCGATTACGTAGCTCACCCACGACCGAAAGAGGCAAGCTTGACGGACGACATTGCGAAAAAGATCTCTGCCATTTACCCAATTCGTCCTCAATTGCATCTCGGGTGTTGCAGCATTCCAAGTGCTTTGCTGTCATGCTCTAATACGTTCGCGAAGAGTCGACAGCGTTGCAGTGTTCAACGCGATATTACAGAAAACTTTATCTCTCGCATGTCAAACCTTGTTGCAATGCCCTCGGCTGTGGCTGACGGGACTGTACCCTACTGAGCAGACAATACCACACTGCCTCAGCCCTGTGTATCAATGGTCTATCGCATCGTTTCTGATCTGAACAATTGGAAAAAGGAGATGCGCGCAGCTTGCAGCATCGACTCGAGGGCCATGCTTGCTCGGAAGTGCACTTGGGCAGCAGTGCTTGTATCGTTCATGCGCATTGTGTTGTACACTTACACCTAGAGACGTAGGCGTTCGGGCGGCTACCCGCTCACGTCGCTGTGTTGGCAGTTTTGTGAAAGTTGTAGCTAGATGAGTGCAGTCGGGTATATGGCCCGATTGGGTCAGCGAGATCTGTTGTAAAGTTGCGCATACCAGAGTCCTCGAGTGCAAGAGTGTAGGAAAAGTCGTAATCGCCCATATCACTCACGCCGTTCGTGAAAGTGTCGCCAGAAAGTGGACTATAAGCTCGCTCTCCATGCGCTCTCTTCTTCTAGACCATGCTCAGTCGGAAGAGGACACTTTACACGGCAGGACAAGAGGTCGGTTGGGTCATAAGGAAGCACGTTCGTCAATGTGAAACCAGAAGGAAGCGATGATGTGTGTTGCCGTTGACGCGATGCGTAGTTCTGCTGTGAACGCATACGCGCCATTCACCTGACGGCATGGAATATATAATGCTGCCTGATTCGACGTTGACCTTCGCACCGCAGCGACCACATGAGCAGAGTCGATACTGCAGTGCTTGCCTAGAGCGACCTTCCAGATGGAACACTTGGCCTCACTCTAGCACAAGTATAGTGGTCGGTTGAGCGATGTGCGTTCGAGGAAGCAACGTCGAAGACCTGCAGCGGCCAGATAGTCGGCGGTCGATGCGAGATTGCGCGCTCTAAGGAGGATCTCTGGGAACCATGCTGTACACCGACTCCGGAGGCGAGTGTAGCATACAGCCACGCTCTCGATCAGCACAGCAGCTGGCAAAGGTGGCGTGCCATGCTGTCGTGCCACTACCTTTGCGGTGAGTGGGAAGTAAGGGACCTCTAGGAAATTGGTTTGCGCGAGTTCCCAAGGTAGAGGGTTGCGGACAGACGCCACACCTCTGATCTCGAATCTCGCGTCATTGATCGCCCCTGTAATGACACTGATGTCTGCATAGACAAGTGTCCCCGTGTTTGGTTATGTTGCATAGATCTACAGCTCGAGAGGGGATAAAAAATGGAGGATCGAGCTCCGTGATCTCCTGAAAACATCAGCCGGTCAACGTGCTACAAATTACCATTGTAGTCCTCTGTCAGGAAACCTGTAGCGAGCGGTGTGCGCAAAAAAAAAGGCCACAGTCGATGTGTTGTGGGGAGCGGGACAATTAATGTATCGAGATTAAGAAAGGGCCGACAATGGGAATACGAGAACGCGGAGAGCATGTGAGAGTTCCAAAACAACCGAATCAACTCGAACACCGGCTGTGCATGTACGGAATATTTGCATTAGCCTGACATGCTCGCGAGTGTTATTACTTCAGCCGTTAGATTGCAGATCGTCTTTTGCGACTTCGTCTTTAGGAGCACCGCATTGCATACTCACCGTATGATTCTGCGTTCAATTCGGGTATTGACGCTGGTGGAGACGATCTAAACGATTTCCACACATCAAAGCGCACGTGGAAGCGATTGCTCGTGGTCGGAGCGCCGTTCAAGCATTTGCTTGCCGTTGATGAGGGTCAAGATCGGCACGAGTCGTACGGCGAGGCTGTCGACACCTGCTGGGACTGGACTTTTGAGCTTCAGCGCAGGTGCCAGGACATGGAAATGCCCTGCAGAGGTAGCATTGAGGGTAGTGGAAAATTGTGGACCGTCAACCACTTGCCCGGTTCCCTCAGACACGGTAGAAACTTTATGGCAAGCATATAATATGCAAGCGTCTTCGGAAGAAGACAGACCCCTCTATTGGACGACGTGCGGATATGTAAGGTTCGTGGTTCAACCGTCTCCTCGATGCCTGTCTCATGTGTGCGAGCGCCACAATCTAGGCTTTTATCTACGCAACGTGAGAAACTCGTGCGGCCTACTTCTACCGAGATGCCGTCCTTTATTCATGCTGTCGGGGCAATGGGGTAAGTCTGGGGTGTTTGCCTGGCCATCGAGCGTATAGTTCCCCGGAAAGACGATATCCCGTGCACAGCAGATAAATTGCTCAGACAAGGTGCAGCGATGAGACTAAGCGTGACGCACTGACAGTAATTAGCACCCACCATGACCATTTCCAGGCACTCGAACTGAGTGCTTTCCAGCCGTGCAGGATCGGGCTGTCTTAGAATTTTGATCTGGCACGCCAGGTGTGGTTAGATGCCGATCTGGTCTGGTCGGCGCCCAGGTGGGGTGGCAGAGCGGTGATCTGAGCGGTGATCTGAGCGGCTGCGGAAAGTGTACATTTCTTAGCGCGTAGGATTCCTCGGTGTAGGAGGATCACTGGAGCTCGATAGATCAGCGTGTCTAGACTAGGACGCTCGCTGATCTGTCGTTCAATTGGCTCGAAGCGACTTTGCGATATATCTTGATGAGGCGTGGAAGTGCGTCTGACGAGGCGCAAAGGTGGAGTCCTTCCCCTGCCAACAGAGCGTCAAACGAAGTTTCAGGTCGATACTGCAGCTTTCTGATGCTTTGACTGAAATGTGGGGCCGTGTTTGGCCGAACAGCTTTTTCATAAGAGTCCCAGGTTTGAAGCTCGATGATGAGGTAGCCACCAGGGTTCAAAGACGAGGAGCATTTGGTAAAGAAATCGTGCAAACCCTGATCGAGGTGTTCCAGGTGTATCCATTTGATCACCTGGGTGTAGTCAGCACAGAGTACGGTGACGCGAGTTATTGCTTACATTTAATGCTAGGATCACATCGAAGGGGCCTGAAGTTTCTGGCGTCGATGCAACAACCCAATCCGCGGCGAAGAAATTCACACATGGCCACATAGGCTCGGCTGATGCCGTCGATGGGCAACGAGAAGATCCTAGTTCCGGTTCAATACGGTATCCATGTGTGAGCACAGCCGAGATGGGAAAGTAATCCACGGCACGCTCACCGACCTTGGTAGGCGGGCGACTTCGCGAGGCACGTAGGGCGAGGAGCTTCTTGGCCTGTCCAACTAGCTTTGGGTCGATATCAACACCCGTAACAGAGGCAGCCTGGAAATCGAAAACTGTGAATTCGTCAATATTAACAATAGAGTCATAATCGCTTAGAGCAGACGCAGGGGTGATCCTTCCACCTACCGAGTTGACAAGACACGCCTCCCGCATTGCAGCCGATGTCTAGTACTGACTTGGCAGCGAACAAACCAGGGGTTAGGGTCGTCAATAGCCTCAGACGGGGATCAACAACGTGAATGGCTGAGCCGGGAACTTTGGCTGGTCCACTGTAGTCTGGAGCATGGTCAGCACAGAGGCTGGCGACACAATTGCCGAGTGGCTTCGGCTCCAGGAGCGAAATGAAATCACTCTGGATAGACTGACCACTATAATTTCCCCAATGGGTAGACATGCTGGCGATGGAAGGCGATCTGGGAAGTGGTTGCCGATCGCTTTGGAAATTGACCCCAGTCGGCGTGTGAGCGACTGCAGCGTGCAAGTGGCGAGTGTGATGGACGCGCAGAACAGCGTTGGTGGGAGTCTAGGAGCAAAGCGGGACGGGCGGTGAGAGGTCCACGGTGAAGGTGGCTCGTGTTGACGCTTCCTGCTTAGCGGTAGGTGCCTTCCCAGTTGTCGTTCACTAGCGCCAACCACACTCAATTTCAACGACGACGAAGCTGGTGATCAAGATGCGGTCGATGCGCGCTACAAGCAGCGCGTCAGTGTGGAAGTGCAGCCGCTCGATGTAGCACGGCAGAGCGAACGGCTCCAGGGCGGCGTACCTGCGTGGGCGACGAAGTCACTGGAAACTTTCTTGCTCTGGTGTCGATTAAATCAATAGAGACTCGCGCTAGCGCTCAATCTAGAGGGTAGTTGCCGGGATGCTGGTGTAACACTGTTGATTGGCGTCCATGTACAGCCTGTATTGAGTTGAAGTGATGGAGCACAGTCGTCGCGGTGGAGACGCGCAACGGTCAACACGACGTGATGCTCTCGCTTCCGCAAGCGACGCCGCCCAGGCAGTTTGAAACGGTCAATTATTGTGGGTTCAGAGCGACTGTTGGCGACGTGAGCCTATGAAGATGCTTTACATCGACAAACGATTCTGCTAGCACAACGGCGCTCGGGAGGAATGGCCTCAGAGCAACATCCTTGATGGCTCCTTCCAGATGTCTCGTCCCAATGCGGAAAGCGCGGCTGGCGAACAGTGATAGCAGGTAATTGCGACTCTCACGACTGCAACTGCCGCCATGGCGACCAAGGCAGGCACCACTCTCTGCTGGTCACGCCTACTGTCTCTGAGGCCCCATGACGATGCTCGCAAGCTTGCTGCGACGCTGTCTGTCTCTGTGGTCTTATGGCGGTGCGCCCACAGCGAGATGGGATGCATGTCTGAGCCATGGACCAGTGAAGCGTCTGCTGCCCGCGACAACGTCCGCTGCCCGAGGACGGGGCAAGCCACAAACGAGCCCTGGCGGCCGCGTCCGTTGCGCGAGAGTCCGGCATCCAGGTGAGGGAAGGCTGTCTCATGTCGTTGATTGTGGTGCATGAGGCCGCCTGCACGTTGCGCAGAGCCCATCCACAAGCCCGGTAGCAGGACAGCCTCCTGACTGGCGGTGCCCCGCCGAGGACGCACACGGCCTCGAGAGGGACCAGACCAAGCCTCGTCTTGCCGCAGACCATGGCATCTAGGCAGGTGGCAGGCTCGTCGACGCGCGGTGCGGAGAGACGAGCCTGGGAAAAGACACCATAAATCGCGTTTAGCCGCTGCCGCAGCCCTCTTGATTGGCACGTCTACTGCCTGACAGATCCACCGTCAAGGCATTCCCAGGCTTTCGTCTGCAGCCACCCTTTCTCCTTTCAGCGCCGTCAAAGCGCATCCCACACCAGTTGGCTGCAGCGTCGACTCCACTCGCTCAAAGGGGATGCCCACCGACTACGTCCTGCCGCCCTCGCAGCGCTGGGGCTCGGCGACGCTTCGCAATGCTACCTCCGCTCACGGTGCCCGTCGACCGAGTTACGTGGTAATCTGGCATATTGCTCCATATTGGTTGCTGCCGGGTTACAGTGTGCGACACCCTGGCTCGCCTTGATTCGAAACAGACGTGCTGCGAAACCGTCTTGTTTGTCTCTTTTACCCGGGCGTGAGCCTATTCGGTGACGCCCCACGAAAATACAGCGAAGCCAGCGCGCACCCGGCAGCGAGCTAGCACTTCTCTCCCTCGCCAGCTGGGCCACGAGAGGATGCGCTCGGAGCAATCAAAAGCTTACAGAGGCCGCTGCTGCATGCACGCCAGCGCGTTGAAGAGAGAGTGGGTGCCCGCTGCAACACACGCCTCGACTAGCCCAGCATCACCCCGGCACCCTCATGAACATCACAAACTGCTTCTCCAAACCCATATCAGCAGTCACGCCAGCCGCCTGCTAGTCCTGGGGTCCACGGCCTGTCTGCCAAGCTTTCGGATCCACGCATCGCGCGGTGCCCATCGCTGCACTTATCACCTACCTGGTCTATTTTATGCTCCGAACCGGCTACTCTTGACGTTTGGCGTGAGGCTTGCCAAAGGACGGGGTGCTGCCGGCGAATCCCTCTTCACTTCCCGGGTGCTGTTGTCTTAGCTTGTCTGAGCGCCCTCCGCCTAACGTCGACGTAACTGAATTGATCCATCCGCACGGCGATCTGGCTGCTGGCGATCCAGATACGTGCAGGGTCGCCTACAAGGGAACTGCAAACTATAAACCTCACACGCCGCCACACTCGAGGCAGTGCTCACATTCCTGACGTCCTCGTCCCACACTGCACGACGCCCTGGCGCTCCCAATCTGAGAAAGAGCCTCCGAACTGAACACAGTGGTGCTCCCAATGCGGTTTCGTGCATCGTGTCCAGCTTCGGGCAAGTGATAATACACGCATGTCCCAACCACCTCCGCCTCCGCCGCCGTCGCTCCCTTCATCGAATATATCCCGTCCAGCTTCAGATATGACTGAAACTCAGAAGCTGCCTCACTTCTCGCCGCCAGGTTTTCTAGACTATCCTCACCGGCGGTTGCCCCCGCCTGTTCAATTACCACCATTGGACATACCGCCGGACGCTGTACCACCACGGACGGATTACCAGTTCCGCTCACCCATCAACCAACTTCCGTCAATTCACCCAGGATTACCACCGAGACACGAACAGTATCAACCAGCTGGGGCACATCGATCGGCGGCGCCAGTCGAAAAATTGCTACTCACCAACCCATACACCCCACCTCGGTCAGATCCGCCATATTCACCACAGCAGTATGGACCTTCCATTTCCCCCAGGTCAGAATTCGACAGTAGAGGGCCCAGGAGGCTAACCGAGCAACGGTATCCGTTCGATGAGCCTCGGCATCTTCAGCACCAGCAACATCACCCGCATCATGAGCAGTCATACTCATCCCTTACGTCGCCAGTCGAACCCTCGCAGCAAAGGTCTTACGGGATGATTCCCTCTCCTGGCTACACCCCAAGCTATTCGTCGAGCAGCACTCCATTCCGTAGCTCAATAGGGTCCCATCCACATTCGCAAAGAGGCTCTGTGGCGGCTCCCTTAGGTTCGGTAGCATATTCCGAGCCCCCGACGACTGGACCGCGCAAGCAGCATCGGGCGATCCCATTACCTGGGTCCATACCGCAGCCAGTGTACAACGAGCAACTGTAAGCATGCCTCGCTTCCAGAAGGGGTCACGTAACCCGGCTAATGCATGGCAGGAATCTGAGTTATGAACTTCGCGTTCGCCAACAACCAATAGCCGCCCGAGCCTGTGGATTTGGAGAGCGTGACCGTAGAGTGATCGACCCTCCGCCCATTATTCAATTGCTGGTGACCAACCCCAAGACTGGCGCCGCGGAACAGGAGGAGCTGAGGTACTCGCTTAACGTGGTCCACTGCACTCTTTGGAACGCAGAAGGCACGAATGAGGAAACGGCTCTAGTCCAACCCGACCGACGGACAACACGGAGACTCATGGGCCAGCTCGTGGCATCACCTTCAGTGGCCAAGGACGAGCATGACCTTGAGGGTTGCTTCTTCTGCTTCCCGGATCTCTCATGTCGCACGCACGGCAAATATCGCCTGCGATTCGTCCTGATGCGCATCGATCCGATGAACCTACATGTGGGAGGGTCGTCGCCAATTCTGACAGAGGTCCTAAGTGACGTCTTCACCGTATATACCGCCAAGGACTTCCCGGGAATGCGCCCGAGCAGTGCATTGACCAGAGCATTGAAGTTGCAAGGTTGCAACATCCAAGTAAAGAAGGGCAATGAGAAGGCTCTGGCTCGCAAGAGATTGACAGCTAGTCAAGAGCACGACAACGTGGATGATGAAGAAATGAAGCGGCGAAGACGGGACTAACACATTCTTATCCATTATCTCACCTACCTGTACCCATTTTCACCAGCATCACCTGCTTGGCGGCGGCATGACTGACATCTTGGATATCTGGAGCATTTTCCGCAGATATCGATTTGCATCTGACGACATTATGAACATCTTACATTCTATATCGATGGCACGCAGCGGAGTTTTCTTGAAGCGCAAGCCCAACGTTTGCGCGCAGTACAAGAGCCTCAAGGCTTCGAGAGCGGCCATGGTGTAATGCATTTGAGATTAGCAGCGCCTACACGCACGATACCATTTGATAGCTTAGCTTGTATTCTGGAGCAGATCAGATAATAGAACGACGCAATTGGAACACTTGATAGTCACTGCCATGAAGTGATGTTGAAATAAGTCTGAGGAAGGGGCAAGCCTCTGGCGCGCCTTCGAAGCGCGCTAAGTAGCGCTTGCCCCGCCGCGCTACCGCGGAACAACCTGGGAAAACTTTCTCAACCGCGTCGCAAGTTCTGATCTTTCTTTCCTTCCCCTTCCCCAAACCGCACTCCGGCCACACAAAGCAATCATGAAGTACGTGCTCGTGTCTGGAGGTGTCATCAGCGGCGTGGGGAAGGTGAGCAGTGTTTGCACCTCGTAGAACGATTTTGAGATTAACATACGCAGGGCATCATAGGTAAGACTCGAGACGCGTGCACACTGAGCGTCCACAACAGCCTGCAAAGGATCTTAGAGTCTCCTCCGTCCTCTTCCGGGCATTGGACATTCTTGACCCTCAGCTCCTCTTGCAGAAGCTGGTTGACGGCCATTTCTCCAACCCGCAGACATGGTGTTGAGCTTCGTCATTACACGATTTCGAGCATGTGAAGGCTAACCCACGCGTCATAGCCTCCTCAACAGGCCTCTTGCTCAAAACGATTGGCCTCAAGATAAGTCATGCGAATTGGCACGCGTCCAGCACGTACTGACTTTGCATCACGTCTCGTCCATCAAAGTCGACCCCTACCTCAACGTGGATGCGGGGACTATGAACCCGAAGGAGTACGCTCTTTCAGCTTCTTCAATCTCCTTCAGATCACTCATCAACCTACAGGCATGGCGAAGTGTTCGTCCTCTCCGACGGCGGCGAAGTCGACCTTGATCTCGGCAATTACGAGCGCTACCTCAATATCACCCTGACTCGCGACAACAACATCACGACCGGCAAGATCTACCAGCACGTCATCGAGCGCGAGCGTCGCGGCGACTATCTCGGCAAGACTGTGCAAGTCGTCCCACACATCACAGATGCGATCCAGGAATGGATCCAGAGGGTTTCGCGTATACCGGTCGATGACTCGGGCGAGGAGCCAGATGTGTGCATCATCGAGCTTGGTGGGACCGTTGGCGATATCGAGAGCATGCCCTTCATCGAGGCCATGAGTGAGCTGCGTCGTCGGGCGGGCAAGAACAACTTCATGCAGATCCACGTTAGCTACGTGCCTGTAATCCATGGCGAGCAGAAGACAAAGCCAACTCAACAGGCTATAAAGGCTGTTAGATCTAATGGTCTCATACCTGACTTGGTAGGTGTTTTGCATTTGATCAGGCGCCTCTAGTTTGCAGAGTCCATGCTTGTAAACAGTTCGGCTGACAGGGTTCAGATTGCCTGCCGTTGCGAAGTCAATCTTGAGCAAGGCGCCATCGAGAAGATTGCCCACTTCTGTTTGGTCGATACAGAGCAAGTCGTGGTTGTTCGTGACATGCCCTCGATCTACCAGGTTCCCATGCTCCTCGAGAAGCAAGGTCTCATTCCCTCTGTTCGCAAGTTCCTTGCCCTCGACGATGTCACGATCGCTCCAGAAATGTCGCAGAAGGGTGCGCGTATTTGGTCTCAGTGGCGGTCGCTCACCGGCGATGACTCACGACATTATGATCCGGTCACTATTGCTTTGGTTGGCAAATATGTCGAGCTACAAGATTCATACCTATCTGTCATCAAGAGCTTGGAGCATGCCAGTATGCGATGCAAGAGGAGGTTGGACATCCGCTGGGTAGATTCGGACCATCTGGAGCCCAAATGCCAGCAAGCGGATCCTGCCAAATATCACAAGGCCTGGCATGAGGTTGTGAAGGCGTCCGGCATTCTCGTCCCTGGAGGCTTTGGCCAGCGTGCAACAGAAGGCAAGATCGCTGCTTGCAAATGGGCTCGTGAGCACAAGAAGCCATACCTCGGTATCTGTCTCGGTATGCAAATCGCCGTCATCGAATACGCGCGCAACGTATGCGGCATCACTGGTGCGACCTCGGAAGAATTCGATGGTGATGCAGCAGACAAGCTCATCATGTTCATGCCGGAAGTCGACAAGACGACAATGGGCGCTTCCATGCGTCTCGGTCTCCGTCCGACCTTGTTTCAACCTGGCAGCGAGTGGTCACGTCTTCGCGCCTTGTATGCTGGCAAGAACGAGATCTTGGAGCGTCATCGTCACCGCTACGAGGTCAACCCCGAGTACATCGAACGCCTGGAGGAAGGCGGCTTGTCGTTCGTTGGCAAAGACGATGCAGGCGTCCGCATGGAAGTCGTCGAGATCAAGGACCACCCCTGGTTCGTTGGCGTCCAGTTCCATCCCGAGTACCTCTCCCGTGTCCTGGATCCCTCGCGACCGTACTTAGGCTTTGTGGCTGCGAGCGCAGGCATGTTGGAAGAAATCACTCAGCAATATCAACACGGTGCCGTCAATGGTCTTGGTGTGGAGGGCATCGCCAATGGTGTCGCAGGTCTGAAGGTCAACGGTGACGCGAGCTTCTAGGAGAAGACTAAGGCGCCATGTGGCTGCTCCGAGGACGAGATGGCCCTGGACCCGGGTTATGTGATCATTACTAAGCGACGCATCTGGGTCAAATCACCTGAGATCGTACAGGGCACTGCAACAGAGTAATTTTGTGGTATGCGGAGAAGGCCTGCTGACCTTGGTGAGCATACGCGTATGGATTTGCCCGTTTGGCTTTGCTTTGGATTATGCTTCGGCGCTTGAGACTTATCATGGTCGACTTCTGTCGTCTTTCTTGCGTCCGGACGGTAATACGGTGTTGGTTTTATTGCTTGTAGAAAAAAGGCTTTGCTGGCGAAGACATGTGCATATGATACCTGAACGTATTGATTAGAATAGAAAAGAAGAAATTCAAATCTAAAATGAGGGCGATGCTCGCACTTTTTGATTCACTCTGCCTGGGGACTTCGAGAGTCGGGAACTTGTTTTTAATACTTGTGGTTACGCTCTCGTGGTATCATACTATATGAACATGATCCTGGACGCCGACAACGTAGTTTATATGCGAGGCGCCCACACAAGCGAGGCGCCCACCCAAAAACCACACCAAACAGCAGATTTTTGGCAACCCGATATATCGATAACCGCTAGATAGATTCTTCTGAATTTTTTCCTATAATGCTGTATGTATATACCCTTAAAGACTCTAGGATTACAGGGCTCTAGCTACCCTAGATGTAAGGGAAGAGCAATTTGAGGGCTTAAAAAGCAAGAGTTTTTTGTTTTTTCTTGATAAATTTGTAACAACTTCACCCAGAGCCTTGTAATTAAAGAATTTGAATGCTTACATATATGCAGCTTAATGGTAAGATTTTGAGAAAAATCTATTGGGCGGTTGTTGAGTTATGAAATTGCCAAAAATCTGCTTTTTGGTGTGTTTTCAGGGTGAGCGCCTCGCTTGTATGGGCGCCTCGCATATAAACTACGTTAATGCACATGCAGTTTTCCCCGGATTCCAACCTTGAGCGCCATTGAAATGCATCTCAACGCCTACACGCTCTTGTGAAAACACATGAGAACTACATCCTTCTGCGCGAGCAAAACGCTGCTGTCTTCGACTGCAGCTTCGCGCCCCTCGGTCTCCACGTTTGCTTCAGTGCTCGGATTGCCTTGCTCTCCCTGCGAGGCTCTCGCCTCTTCGTCCTTGGCACCGGCAATCTACACCGGTTTCACAAACGCTAGCAATCGTTAGCTCTCAGTGCATCGTACCAAGACATGTTCGGGGACAAAACACTTACTAGCATCAATCTGCACGATCTGCGGCAACGCCAAGCGCACTTTATTCCTATACAGCGCGGGCTGCGCTCTCTGCAAGGGATTCCCCTCAAAATACACCGTCTCGAGCTCCTCTTTATCCCGCAATTCTATTTCTACTTCCTGGAAACTGCTCAGCTTGCAATTCGAGGCCCAGAACTCGGTCAGGTGTGTCAGCCCCGCGAGACCGGTCAAGTGCTCGATGGGATTCGCGCTGATGTCGATGACGCGTAAGTTTGTGTTGTGCGAGAGACCCGTAAGAGAGGTGAGGAGGTTGTGCGAGATGTGTAGTTCTTCAAGGTTTGTTAGGTTTTCGAGTCCCGATATGCTTCTCAAGCGGTTCGATTGTATGCTCAGAATCTTGAGATTCGTCAAGGTATCCAGGCCCTTGATTTCGGTAATCTTGTTCTTACCCAACCACAGCTCTTCGAGGTTGGTCAGTGTTTCCAGACCGCTGATTTCCCGGACGCGGTTTGCGCCGAGCTCGATTTGGCGGAGTTGTGTTAGGGACTCGAGATTTTCTATGACGCTGATTTTGTTTTGCACGAAGTACAGGTCGCGCAGCTTGGTGAGGTGCGCGAGGCGCTTGATGTGTTTGATCTTGTTGAAGGAGAGGTCGAGGGAGGTGAGTTCGGTGAAGGCGTCGAGGCCTTTGATGTGCGCGATGAGATTGTCGTAGAAATCGATCTCGGTGAGAGTTGGGGCGGAGTCGGAGGGGAGGTCGATGGCTTCTATGCGGTTTTGGCGCAGGCAGAGACGCTGGAAATATGGTTAGATAGATGGAAGGTGATCAATGGCAGTAGTATATACCTTCATTTGCTTAAAGCGCTCCAGTCGTAATGACGACATGTCTGCGATTTTGCAGTGCACCAGTTCAATCTCCTCCTCATCCTCTGTTGTGTCGTCAAGCAAATCCTCATCTGCGGGTAGCTGTTCTGGTGGTGGTCCTTCATCGTCCGATACTTCTGGCTCGCTTTCAATCTCCACGTTCGGGTCTTTCGGCTCGTCGCTCAGTCTGAGCTTGTCCACTCTCAGCTTTCCATCCCAGCCCTTGCTATCTCGCGGCTTGTGGTCCTCCTTGTCTTGGCCGTGTGGTGCTATCGATCCGTTCGTATCGCTCGTCGCGGGGTCCAAGTCGCTGCGCGGGGCAGCATTTCCGTCGCTCATACCGGGATTGGTAATCTGCAGTGGTGTTGTTTGGCTTGCTGGTCTTGTACCGCAGACTGCTTATGACTGTACGTGGAGCAGGACAAAAGCAAGAGTGATGTCTAAGCAATTCTGTAAGTTACGTAGTTTCGACGCCAAAGCTTAGCTCCCGCCAAGGACAGGGTCCTGCGGGATGACGATCGCTGTCAAGCTTCATGCTCGACCGAGCATTGTCGTTCGCATGCACAGGCCTATACCTATCTAGTAGCTTGATGATCCTTGTCGACAACTGTCACTTCCAGGAATGTGACCTAAACTCCAGCTGCTGGACTTCGACCTGGACGAGTTCAATCCCAAACGTTATTGCTGTTGACCGATGAAGCAAATCTATACGAGGCTTGGAAACTTCACAAACTAAGTTGTGTCAGTCAAACGGCCCGCAACTTCGGGTGATTAGATGTTGGATGTTGTATGCTTGTCTCATCAGGTCCTGCTTGCCAAAATCATGAGCCATCACTTCACCAAGGTATCTATATCCAATCTTCACTGCTGCGAAGCACACCAGTTGCTTCCGTCTCTAAGTGCTTTTCATTAACATGATCATCACCATCACGAGCAGCACTCAAATTATCGCTAGTTTCAGTCACTCCAGGATATCTTGTGAATCAAGCTGTCACCATTTTAGGAATAGGCATTGGTAGCGATACAGCGCTCGCCTCTCGATGGCGGAAACTTGGACGATTGGTAGTACAGCAACTGTCAGTTGTACCATTAGGCGTCATGGCGCGGATCATTTGAACTCGCCACAAGCACACAGATTCAAGTGGAGAGTGTCCACCCAGCCATTAACACACTGTGTTCAACACCCGCAAGGTCAAGGAAATGTCGCTCTACCGTCATGACAAGCTCCAAACGGATGGCAGTGGTGAGTATAGCATTCCAGCCTGGCTTCAGGAGGCTCATTCACTGCGCGTGATGCGGCTGCCCACCATCTGCAGCGGAAGTCCGGGTCGAACGCTTCTCTTGCACACCCTCAGGTGTTCGACGTTGAGCTCGTGACATTCCATGCAGCCCTTCCCCGGTCGAGCTCCTGGCCGAACTCTGCAAGATCGGCGCGGGATGACCTCGAGGTGCGACGGGCCGCTCTGCAGTGCTCATCATGGAACGCGACGGCAAGTGACGTGTGACAGCTCAAACAGCAATTATCGTTGTTCCTGAGAAGGCCCGACATTGATCTCGAGTTGATGTTCAGAGCCGCTGCGCTTCGCTTACAGGATCATGGCTGAAGGTTGGCTAGGGTGTGGCGGCAAATGCGCAGATGGTCTCACGCTGATAATGAGCCGTGATAGGCTGAACAATGCAGCACTTCCTAGTGAGACGGCGGCTAGCCGTGTGCCCGTCTGGAAGCAGTGGCTGCACAAGCGGCCGCGAGGTCGTGAAGACGGCCTCACGCGTCTGTGGACGCGACCATGTTCAAGGAGACGTGCTCATGCATGGCTCACAGGCAAGGCGTCGAGTATCTAAGAATTGCAACGACGGGCGCAAGCAACAGCAGCGCAGTCTGGTCGGGTTAATGTGCACTTGGCCATATTTCCCTGTGTGACGCGCTTGCTCAGCGATGGAGGTGCGCGCTGCCATTGGCCGGCTCTGAGAGCAACCCACTCGCCCATTGTCGTGAGTGGTCACAGTGAGCGTGGAGTGAATGTCCCGGGGCCTGGCCGCTGCTGGGCGACCGCTCAGCTAGGACTCATTGGTGCTAGATGCGAAATCAAGCCGCAATTGGAGCTCCCCATTAAAGAGGTCCCCTGTCCCGTGTGGCCGCTCTCGCACAGCCCCAGTACAGCTGCCAGACCATCTGCGACTCGAGCGCTGTGTTTCGCATCGCCATCCATCAGAGCCGCACTCCCATCGCAGGCGCGTCTTGACTGAGGTGAGAACAGACTCCGCGTCGTCCAGACAGGCGCACAGGTGGAGCGACTGGGGCTGATGACGGTGAAAGACGGCGTCTCATTTCCGCCCGCGTTAGCGAACCAGCCTCATCCCAAGCACCGATCCTAACCTCGCCCGCAAGCTCCCCCTACTGTTCGCCCTCCACGCAATCGACCACGGCCGTTCAGTAGCCTCTCTGACGCAGCGACCGCTCCTGCCATCTCGCGCGACCCCATCGCCATTGCCTGCACTGTGCAATTGCCGATTCGGAAGCAGCGACTGGCCACCGGGCGCCTCTCAGTCAGCTACCGCCGTCGCTCTCTCCCACGCGGCAGCTCCACCACGCGACTACGCAAGGAGCCATTGCCCGCATCGCACGTCTGCATAATAGCACCCCTCTCACCTATTGCGCGCTGCTTTCGTGAGGCACCCGCTGCACAGTCATGAGCACCGAGCCCGTGATGCCAGCTCCTGTTCCTACGGTCCTCCCCTCGACCGACAAGACGAGCATGGGCGCTGAGCAGCCCAACGGCACCGGTATGTGGTCGCAGTGAAGGAGCCATGTGCGCTCGACATCATGTGCAGCCCAGCTAACATGACAAAGTAGGTCCGCAAAACACAGTCGTTCCTCCGCGATCGTCATCTCGAGACCCACCTGCAGAGGGGCGCGTCGACGCAGACTCGAAACAAAAGCAATCGTTCCTGGGCGTTCCGCACTCCGCCTCGCAGTCGAACTCCAACGATGAGCAGACACCCACGGGCACTGGACTCAGTGGCGTCACGGCGGCGGACTCGGAAAGCATTGGGCGTGGATCGAAGCATTCGAAGAGCAGTTTTCTGAATAAGCGACGGGCAGGCAGCACGGCCAGCAGCAAGCGCTCCCAGCAGCGTGCTGGAGCTTCAGAGAAGGCCAGTCAGCCACCGCCAGCCTCCGCCACAGCACAACGCGAAGGCTCGACGAGAAGCAAGAAGAGGTCTGGCGGTTTCCTTGCGTGCCTGCCGTGCTTCGCGCCAAAGGATCGCTCGACTGGGGATAGCACTCCGCCCGAGAACGTCAAGCAGGCCGCGCCCGTAAAGACTAGCCGGACATCTCAATCCACACCCGTGAAGAAGCAAGACCAGAGTGCTGCCGAATCGAGCAATGCGGGATCAAGCATTCCCTTGAATGAGAAGGCAGGTGCAGAGACATATGGCTCCAGTGCAATGGAGAAGCCGGGAAATGCTGATGGCACAACTGAGCGGCCATCGCAAGAAAACCGCCCGCAAATCGTGACAAGAAGCTCGTCCAAGAGACATGCAGAGCCGACCTCGCCTCCCCAGCCTGGTTCGCTACAGCCCGTTCCCATCGACATCCATGTCACCCAGCCAACACCCGGAACCACCCCGGTCCTTCCACGACCTTCTACCGAGCAAGCGCGGATAATAGAAGATCAAACCGAGGAGCAGAAGCAACTTGACACTGACATTGAGATGAAGGATGTTCCCCTATCGACAAACGATGTGCACCAAGAGGGCGAAGACCCCAATGCGGAGGACCCTCATCCGGAGCATCCCAAGGTAGATCTTCCGCCGCCGCCACCAATCGAGCAGAGACAATATGCTGTACAGGGTCAGACTTCAGACGTCTCCGAAGCTTCGGAACCCCAAAAGTATCTTCTCGGCCCGATTGCCCCAAGGTTCAAGGGAAAGAAATGCTTGGTTCTCGATTTGGATGAGACGCTTGTCCACAGTAGTTTCAAGGTAAGTCATCGCGCTGTTTGCCGAACCGCTTGTGACTAACAATCGCCAGATCCTACATCAGGCCGACTTCACCATTCCTGTCGAGATCGAAGGACAATATCACAATGTATATGTCATCAAGCGACCAGGTGTAGATCAGTTCATGAAACGTGTGGGCGAGCTGTATGAGGTTGTTGTTTTTACTGCCTCCGTTTCGAAAGTATGTAAACTGGATACTTCTCTCTTAGACAGAGCTGACAGCTGCAGTACGGCGACCCACTACTCGATCAACTCGACATCCATGGCGTTGTGCATCACAGGCTCTTCCGAGAGAGTTGCTACAACCATCAAGGCAATTACGTAAAGGTATGTCAAAGCCAATATACCATGCCGCATTACGTACTGACTATTGTAGGATTTGTCACAAATAGGCCGCGATCTGAAGGACACGATCATTATCGACAACTCGCCCACCTCGTATATCTTCCACCCTCAGCACGCTGTCCCAATCAGCAGTTGGTTCTCAGACGCACATGACAACGAGCTCCTCGACCTGATACCCGTCCTCGAAGATCTTGCAGGCACCCAAGTCAGCGACGTCAGCCTGGTCCTCGACGTTGCGCTATGAGTTGAGACACGATCGCCTCTAAAAAGTACGCATGCGTATACCCAGTTTGCTGCGCCGATATACCTATTCGCTTGGTCGTGCGCTCCATGTAGGAGGGACAGTAGACCATTGTTTTATAATCAGTCTTTTGTAATTTGCATGAAGAGAGCGGGGCGGGCATTGAAGTTGGAGTCACCTCAGCATAACTCCGACCCATGGGTCCAGCGCCGCGCGACGATGTTGGCGTTCCGGCTCCTATCACACTCACAGATGAGAAAAGTTGTAATATTGGCATCTACACATACATACCCCCCATACTCTTCCAATTGCACCGGCCGTTCTCTATGTGCCGAGTGTAAACCATCCATAGCTTTTTCCTTTGTACACACTTTTGTTTTGAGTTTTCGGTTTGTGGTTTAGCATTGCTGGCGGGTACAGACATCGTCTTTTTGAGGATACGCGCTGGAGCGTGCATTACTTCTCCGCTTGGTTTCCTTGTATGGGGTGGGATAAAGGAAGTGTGTGTGGGGATGTGTGGTGGAGATGTGGATAGTTTAGTCGAGTAGAGGGTGGGGAGTGAATATAACTTTGTTAATTTGAGCGTGTTCATCAACTTGCGCGTTGCAAATATCAGCTTGGTATCTCTTAGACTTCAAGGTAAGTTCAAAGTGATGGCAGTCACATGCTTCATGACGTTTGGCAGCCGCTTCTCGCGAGGCTCTTGGCATTCACATGCCCACGAACCGACCTGCATGACTCGCACAGCCAACCACCGTCCGTCCCGCCAAAAGCGACCGCACGACAAAGGCCCAGCACACAGCATTACCAACGTTCGCCACGCCTACAGCTACACCTGGCAACTTTGGGAAGTGGATTGGTGACTTAGACGTCTCCGACCGCTCTATTACACGTCTGATTGTAGAAATTTAAGCCATCAGACAACTTGATTGTTTGCTTCGCCTCACTGTACTTCGCTTCGACCACCCACATTTGAAGCCTACATGTCTCGGTGACACAACGCCCACTGCACTCCCGAAAGATCGAGCTATGGAGAAGTATAGCCAATTTCGCGATAAAGGTACGAATACGTCACCCTAGCTCAAGAAAACAATTTGCGACACCTTTAGCAGCTGACGGTGAGGCTCAGGTACCGCAATCGCGCCCTTTCTCCCGGTCCCTCCTGCGCCGTCAAGCTTCCTTTGGACACCGGTTTCACTGTTCCTCTTCCTTGCTCGCCTGCCTTTACTACTGGGTATCTCGATACTATACTTCACGGTTTTGGAATGGGTCCCGGTCGGACACGCGATCAAGTACTGCGCGCTATGGCTGATGCTCGGTATACCTGGGGTATGGTGGGTGGATCTGCAGGTTGATGGAGTGAAGAGAGGGCATGTTCTCCAAGCCGCGCGCAACGACCACAGCTGACACCTTGACCAGACAACTCAACACTGCAAGTGACCATCTACCCAAAGCTGGCACAATCATCGCAAGCTCCTTCACATCGCCGCTCGATCCTCTCTACCTCGCTGGCATCTTCCAACCCATCTTCACCCGCGCATACCCATACACTCGCAAAGTCGAACGCATAACCCTCTTCAGCGCCATCCTACTCGCCTTTTCGCCTCCCAAAGCCACCCCGCCCGACGAAGCGAAGCTCTTCACCCTCGCCCAGCTCACCAAGCAGAACCCGACAAAGATAATTTGCGTCTTCCCCGAAACCACCACCACAAACGGACGCGGCATCCTCCCCCTTTCGCCGTGCTTGCTCAGCGCAGCAGGCACGACCAAAATATACGCCGTCAACCTGCGCTACACGCCTCAAGACATCACAACGCCCGTCCCTAGTGGGTATGCAGCGTGGATCTGGAAGCTTCTGCACAAAGCCTCGCACCAGATGCGCGTGCGCATCGCCACCAAGATCTACAACTCGCGCACGCAAGACCTGCCCGCAACATCCAAGGCCGCAGCCAGCGGCTACGACACTAATATTTTCGACTTGCCTGCTTTTAAGGAGAATGGGCCAGGGAAAAGTAGGGGTGCGATGAAGGTCGAGGTCGGTGATGCGGCTGGCTTGGAGGAGGAGGTTGGTGCCGATGAGCAGAGGGTGTTGGATCGGGTTGCGGAGGATCTGGCGCGGTTGGGGAGGGTGAAGAGGGTGGGGCTGGGGGTGGAGGATAAGGTTGAGTTCTTGAGGGTTTGGGGGAAGAGGAGGCGGTAGGAGTTTAAGTGAATGGGACGGAAAAGCAAAAGGGATTGGATGTAGAAGAGCGGTGGAAAGAACATGGAGATTGTTGTTCATAGATGGAGTTGAAAAGAGAGCACCTGAGTATACGTGCAGACCTTTGATCATCACTTGTATACATTAGAGCTACCCTATGTGACAAAATTGGGGTCCTCCGCGCCAATGGTTCGCGGCAGATTCATGGCGAGTCACGGTGATTGTTTTCGAGTCCTGGAAACCGACGCACAGAATACATAGCTCACTACACAGGGTGCTTCTGAAGACCCAGCGAGGTCGGATTTGGTAGAGGGAATAAGACCGAGGACTGAGGAGGGCTTGTGTGCCGGGTCTCGAGGCATGACGGTTTCATATCCGGAGCGAAGGGGGATTTTGGGAAAGGGAGATAGGTAAAAGCGGGCGTGTAGTTTGAACATGAAACAAATGTGCGCTAGATTTTGAGATCGCGAGTAAGAACAAGTTTGGGGACTTGGACGGAGACGCAACAAAGTTCAGTGCGTCTGGCTGGGAGTCAATAGTGAGCGACAGTCCGAAAGAACGTCTTCTGTTGTCGATCTTCGCTGTAATTTCAGGAAGGGAGGAGGACATTGGTATTGCGTACTTGGCTTTGGGGACTAGACACACAGTTTCCTTTGTCGTAGGGAAGAAAGCAGGCAGCGGGAGGAGAGTTTATATACACGAGAATAGGTTTGTGTACATATGTGTGCACATGGCGAAGTCTTCACCACTCATACGACGTTAAAGATGTGCTTTTTTTGGACCACATTCAACATAGATTGCACAGTTGGCACTTCATGCTTCGACCTAGAGAAATTGGGAGTGAGAGCATACAACATGTTATATATGTCTACGACATTCTGGAAAGCGTAGAACACATGGGGTTCTGCTGGAGTTTTTTTTGGTTGTGAGGTTGAGATGCGTGTATTGATATAGAAACGAGCAGGTAGCGAAGAACACGGCGGAATATGTAACTTACGCCAAACGAGATAACATCGCGATTGAGAAGGTGTGACTTGCGATACATGTAAGTCCCGCGATGCTCTGAGAAAATGCATTGCGTAGAATGAGTATTTGGATGGGGCCATGTGACGAGAACAAAGGGAGAGAAGAGACTTGTATCGAGCGCGGAACCGATTCAAGAAGCAAAAAGACTTGAGAATTGAGTGTAACCACTTCCAATATTGAAGCTGGATACTTAGTAGACGAGTGAATAAGGCAGGACAAGTGACAGTCTTTACACTTGTTGCAAGGGATGACTGCGCATGTATAACATGAGAGACCTTTTCTAGCAAATTCTTACAACCAAGTTCCGTCAAGCACTGAAAGTAGCGATTGTTCTAGGTGATGTCTCGATCTGGTGGTTTAGACTGGTGAAACTGCACGGTCATGCGGGGATGCGCGGAGGTTTTCGGAGCACGAAGAACATGCATCGTTTCTAGACGTGTTTGTTCTGTCCAGAGAGAGATTGTCGTACCAAAAGTCAGAGTGGAGGGTAGTAACACTAGTCGTGAAGACTTTTATACATCCTCAAGTAAAGCTCTTCACATATGTCTGAGCTATGTCAAATCTCAGCAGCATCAGACTCCTACAAGGATGCAAAACATATGTACACGTTTGTCCACAGCTACCCGTTGAGTCTACTCTCTGCCGAAAAGCAGCCTGCAATAATCTAAGCCGGACTGCTGAGCGCTCCGAGGCCAACAGGTCATCGATAGCCATCGTGAACTTCTTGAAAGGTTTGAGAGGATTAGCCAGGTTGAAGAGTGAGGAACGGAGACAAGTGGATGATATGTATACTTGCAGTGAAGAAATGAAGGTGCCGCTACGCCACATATGCGCAGTGGATGTTCGTGCATCTAATTTCCGAAAGCGTAGCCTGAACAGCCTCAGGCTACGGAATGGTAATTGACAGCAAGGTGGAGTTGAGCTCGAATTTATAGGCATCCAAACGTGTGGTTTCCACATTCATGGACGATAATCGCACGACGGGGTCGACATCTGCAGAAGGGACATGAGATAAGACATCGGTAGCCCTTGGAGAAAACAACATACGTTGCTGTGTACGCACTTTGAAATGTTGCAGATACTTTGCGGCTGTTGAAGAGATGAAAAGGAGCAGCTATCAGTGACAGTGTATCCATACGCTTGAATGAGGGCAAGAGCGAGAACAATGACTTCAAACATATAGTAGAACGAGTAGATGAGTTTGGTATGGGAGATGTATTCTCGGTATTATTATTTTCATCGAGGGCAATGCTATCGACTCAATCACTAGTGATTCTGAAAAACTTGCATCCGAGACTAGCGCAACAACTAGTATAGTAGACTGATACATATTCGTTAGAAAGGAATCGGAAGTGGCAGAGAGCACATGAAGGTTTTTGCGGCATCTCTGGAAAGAAGAGAAAAGAGACCTGAGGAATGATGACAAAAAGGTTTAATTGCCAATCCACTGACAGGAAGAGCTACAAATCGAGGACATCGTGTGCAGTAACACCATGTCGATACTCATTCTTGTCACATACACGATTGAAAGTATTATTTGACGACCTGCGCTATAATCGCTGTCCTTGTCTGCGCATGTTGGCTCAGCAGATCACCACGGAGCAATGGCAGCTGGGACAGAAGATCTCGAGGCGCAGAGGAGAACATGACATCTGAATCGCGCCATGTCGAGACGTCTGGACTGCAGATTTTGGTAGCATGAATTTATGAAGAGAATGCTCTAAGTTGGAGGTCGTGGAGGCGGAAGTGGAGCAAGTGCCACTACGCTAAACCGTCTTGAGATGACGCAACGACAGGGATGCTGCACTTGCTGTGTTTGTAAACACACCGAGATACCGACTCAGCAACACATCTCCATCACCATCGACAACCACGACGACGCGCTCTTGCTTTTGGTCGCGACAGAGCATGCTTTGGTGACATTCTTTCTTTCTAGCACACCATGGACTACGTCAAGGTCGAGCCGGCAAACGAGAATGAGGTAAGAACGCCTTCCATGTAGCGACGAGACATCGCTGATACTATGGCGCGCCGCAGGGCTACTTCAAGCCTTCAGGTCTGAAGCCTCCGTCGCAGCTTCCTAAGATGTCGTCGTCGTCACAGGGCAAGCCTCTTAGCGAGTTGCAAGATGCCAGCACGAATGCCCGCAGCGCAATGCCTCAATCGACTGCGAACAAGCATAAGCCCTCCGGCTGTAAACTCCCCATCCCAATCTATAGTGACCTGAAGAGGCCACTGACACCTTCAGTACCCGAGCCCGCCTTCAAGCAACGGAAGACGCTGGCCGAGAAGGCCGCCGAATACAGCCAAAAGCCCGTCGCGCCTCCGAGCTCGCGCCCACTCCCCAACGGCGTTAAGAGCACCATTGGACGCGCATTTGCCGCTTCAACGTCGCGAATGAACCAGAATAAATCAACCAAGCACTCGTCTACCGCTTTCGGTGGCAGCGTGGGCCCCGTAGCTCGAGTCCCAAGCGGCAATGCGAGACCGAAAACAGCGAACGGCTTGCATGGCCGGAGCAAGTCACATCATCAGGGCATGCGACCTGCCACTGCGATGAAGCAGCGCGACGAAGACGATGAGGATGAGAGTCTTGAGCGCAAAGGTGTGCACCCATTTCATCTCCCAACGATTCCTAAGGATACTCTACATGTACCCAAGAATGCGCCTCTTGCGCAAAAGAGGCGTCTGACCTCTCTCAATGTACCGGCTAAGCGAGCGTTCGCCTTGTCCGTGACGCAGCCTAGAGCCGTGTCTTCTCCTTCCAACTTCCGTTCGATCACTCCAGTCATGGAGGAGCCTGCCGATTCTAGCTGCGACGCCATCTGCAATACTCTCGGAGAGCTCACTTTGGGCAATTCGAAGGCAGTAGCTCGATACAGTCGTGTCGGATGTGGAACAATTCCTGGCAAGGAGCCGAACCCTTTTCTTAAACCACTGCTTGCTCGATCTCAATTACCTCGTGCAACACCAGTGCGGCAGTGTGCAACACCAACACCTGTCCGACCGCCTTCTTCAACACCACGAAAGCAGGCACCTTATCTGAACAGATTCACTAACGAGCGCTGTCCAGATTTCTACGACGATCGAATAGCCGCCATGGAACGCGAGTTTCTGATGTTCAAAGAAAAGATGGAGGGCGGCATGGAACAAGCGACCAACTACAAGGACACTATCCAGCAGTTGCAGAGTCGGGGTACGTTGTGTCTGTCCATTCGCACTGTAGTACCAGTCAAGCTGCTGGCAGAACGTTGCTGACCGTATTGTACAGTGACTGAGCTCGAGTCCATTAGAGCGCGGCTCGAGACCGTCAATAAGGGCTTGGAAGCGGACCTCAAGGACACCCAAAGTTGCTTCACAACGGTGAAGATGGAGCTCGAGATGACGCGACGCAACCATTCCTTCGAAACCGATGACCTCCGCCGAAAGCTTCGCAACGAGGTCGATGATCTCGAGACTCGACACGAAAAGGATACGAAGCGCATGCTTCGAGACAGGGAAGATGCGGAAGAGAAGATACGCAAAGATTATGAGAATCGCATCGATAAGCTTTTGAAGGAGCACGGCGCTGAGTTGGCAGAGCTGCGAAAAAAGATAGACGCCGACAGTGAGGCAGAGAGGACACGACGTACACAGGAAGCACAAGAGGTAGAGGCAGAATATGCATCACGACTACGAAAGGCTGCGATGGATGCGGACGTGAAGCAGCGCGAGGTACAGCTGGTACAAGGAGAACTCGTCAACGTGAAGGCAGAGTTGGACCGCGAGAGAATGCTCAAGACTGGACTTCAAGGCCAACTGACTGAGGCCACAACAAGTAATCTTACATTGAGCGCAGCAAACAAGGCCATGAAAGAGAAAATCGACTTCTTGGAGTCGGACAGCCAAGCGCAATCACAAGCTTTCAACGATCTTCATCGTCGCATGCAAGAGGCCATCGAGGCAGCAGAACGGGCTCACGATAAGCTGAGACAAGAAGAAACCCTGCGACGAAAATTGTTCAACCAAGTGCAAGAGCTCAAAGGCAACATCAGAGTCATGTGCCGAGTGCGGCCTACTCATGCGGATGAAATTGAACCTGCATCCATCACTTTCCCGGACAACGACACGGACAGCAAGGAGGTAGCTGTGCTTGGCCCCAGCAAGCAAAGCGCCACTGGGAAGGACATCACTTCTTCGTATGCCTACTCATTCGACCGCGTCTTTGGGCCCGAGTCGCAGAATGCCGAAGTGTTCGAGGAGATCAGCCAGCTCGTGCAAAGCGCATTGGACGGATACAATGTCTGCATATTCTGCTACGGTCAAACTGGATCTGGAAAGACCTACACCATGTCATCACTTGATGGCATGATTCCCCGTGCCACTGCGCAGATATATGCTGAAGCGCAGCGTCTCGAAGAGAAGGGCTGGAGATATACCATGCTTGGATCTTTCATTGAGGTTTACAACGAGACATACAACGATCTTCTTGGGCGATCCGAGGATCTTGATAAGAAGAAGGTCGAAGTCCGACACGATCAGGCAAAGAAGCAAACATACCTCGAGAACGTAGTGTCGGTCGCACTAGATGGGCCGGAGCGTGTCGACGAGATTCTCGACACTGCCAGCAAGAACAGAACCGTCGCGGCGACCAAGGCAAATATGCGCTCGAGTCGAAGTCATTCGGTCTTCATCCTGAAGCTTGTTGGCACCAATGAGATCACTGGCGAGAAGAGTGAGGGCACACTGAACCTGGTTGATCTCGCTGGATCAGAAAGATTGGAGCACTCAAAGGCCGAGGGTGCCCGACTGAAGGAGACACAGAACATCAACAAGAGCTTGAGTTGCTTGGGCGACGTCATCAATGCGCTTGGATCGTCGAAGGAGGGCGCACATATCCCATACAGGAACTCCAAGGTATGCTCCACATCAGTATGTCGACTTGAGGCTTGAGCTAATGTCACAACAGTTGACCTACCTCCTCCAATATTCACTCGGCGGCAACTCCAAGACGCTCATGTTTGTCATGGTCAGCCCACTGCAAGCACACTTGCAAGAGACAATCACTAGTCTCAAGTTCGCTACCAAGGTACACAACACGCACATTGGTACGGCGAAGAAGCAGACGAAGACGCTCAGCAAGCCAGAGCCCAGGGATTGAGCCCTACGATAATTTGGGTGCAGATGGCAACGACGTTGCATTTGCGTGTATGTTCTCAGCAGCGACCATTGAAGTGTTCGAGGTCGTCTTGCTCGTCTTGTGGTATCTTTGGCGCGTCTGCGGGAGCGTGCAGCGACTTGCGTATTGCGTGGTGTTTTGGCTTTTGGATAGCAATGCATCATATCACGACTTCACAGATGACCATCGCACTTGCAGCTTCACAATTTACACCCCATTCATCTTCCGATACACCCGTCCAAACTGCCCTTGTCCCTGTATTGTATAGGACGCATCCCGTCTTCCCGTCTCCCACCCGTGTTGTCGTACCACTTTGCTGCGCCCGCTCGGCTCGCTTCCCGTGCAGCGCGCACCGACTTCCCCGGTTTTCCGACGTCGCGCGCAGGCTGAATCCAATCGCGATGTGGCTTCCCGCTGTCCTAGTTTCAACACTTGGAAGAAAGTTGCTGGATGAGGTAGGTTGAGAGCGGGAAGTGCGGGTTGTAAGGAGGAGAGTTTGGTTGTGGGGCGTGGAGTGAGTGGAACGGCGAGAGCGGGGTATGGTGGCCGGGCTGAGGTGAGGCTGAACTGGACTGGGTCGATGCGAACTACATTACAATTTGAATGTATGTATCATGAGCTGTACTTGGAATTGGAGTTTTGCGACTGTAGACCGGGATGTGCAGCTACACATGGCCTCTTATATACAGCCGGCGTGGAACGAACGATTACAAGCAGTCGGTGGTGGAGGTTGGGTTGCCGGCCTCTTTCCATGTACCGACACCACCATGTCTGGTGCCGTGGCGCAGGGTTACGCGACCGTGACTTCGAATGATGGAGTATCATCAGCGTGCCCAAGCGAAGGTGCGTTGTTGAGCCCTGGGAATATTGATTACTTCATCCTTAACAACTTCGCCTTGGTCTCACTCCACGATGCCGCTCTCGCTGCGAAGAGCGTGGTTACTAGCTTTCACGGTCATGGCCCAACGTACTCGTACTGGAGCGGATGTTCAAAAGGTGGCCGACAAGGCATGATGTTCGTATGACGATACCCACATGTCTTCGATGGCATCACAACATCGGCGCCAACGATCAAGTGACCTCAGTTTCGTGCCGCGGATCACTTCCTGCAACAAGTGATGAATGAGTTAGACCATTACCCTCATCCATGCGAGATAGACGCCCTTACTACTGCGGCTATTGAGGTGTGTGACGGTAACGACAACACAATTGATGAGATGATCTCGGATCCGGATTCGTGCTCCTTCGACCCCTTCTCGATCGCCGCAACTCCTGTACTCTGCGCCTTTTCTACGTTCAATATCACGATGTCTTATGCCGCAGCAACTGTGGCAAATGTCGCTTGGGATGGCGCATGTAAAGCCGATGCCTCATTCCCATGGTACACCCCAGGCTACGAAGCAAATCTCATGAGCGCGACTAGTCTAGCAAGAACAACATGCTCAGCGAACAGAACCTGCACGAGACAGGACTTGTCACTGTTAGTTCACTGGATCAAGCTCTTTATTGCCAACGATTCGAATCTCAATGTGGCGAGCGTGACGCGGCAAGAGTACAGACACGTCTGTGCAGCTGGTGTCCGCGAATACGAGTCTATGGTCGGGACGAATTTTATAGCGGTGTAATGCAAAATGAATTAGAAGAGTGTTGTATTGTCTGTGTGTTTCCCTTGTGCTCATGCTTCTGTACACAAGGGCCTTCCGCAGGGTCTGTTTACATGACGTATCTACGATACTGTTGAGGTAAGAGGTGCTTGATAAGGTGAGGAAGCAGCACCAGACACTGACACGTGGCACACGTGATCCGCTCCTCCTCATAACCGTCACAAATTTGCATGCTAACATACTGAACGCAGGGAAATGGAATAATCCCATTTCGCAATTTGCGATACTACTACAATACGGTCAAGGAACTCGATCCAGACGTACACGGTTTCTATCGCTTGTTCGAGGTGCCGGGCTTGCAACACTGTGCTCGAGGCGTTGGTGGATACCCAGCAGGAACATTTGATGCGCTGGTACAATGGGTGGAGAATGGGATCGTGTCGGATGCGCTCGAAGCGGTCAGTCCGACGAAACGTACAACGTTTTTTCGAAAAAGGATGTAGAAGAGAAGTCTGGGTGATCATCCACGTCTGCTGGGAACTGTCGAGGCAGGACTTTGACGTCAAGAGCCGATCATCGATGGTAATTGAGAAGGATGGAAAGCTTCAGAAGAATCTCGTCAAGGAAGCAGTAAAATTCGTTCAAGGCCAATTTTCATAATATTGATATACCCAATATCGATCTTCGTTGGTGTCATGGCCATGACTCCCGCACCGATTCCTGCACCAATAAGGCTTCCAGGAAATTCATTGGCTTGCCTTTCCTCTTCTCCTGAGAGATCTTTGACATAATTTCCAAAACCCATAGGCTTAATTACATGCCCCTCGTAGACGCCCGAAGCGTTTGGTACCATGACTGTGGTGGACTATGGATCCGCGAAGTACGTAGAGAACGTCAACCCACTGGAACAATGTACTTTACGTTTGAACTAAGAGCCCTTCGCCTCAGCCGCTTCGTACAGATCCGCCAAATACTTCTTTGCTTACTTCTGTATACTACTCCAAACAATTTCGAAAATCCGCAAAGCGCGGACTCGATGTTCTGACAAGATTTGGAAGATATCTCGAATACTTACACGGGCAAAGTTTTGCACTGATCGTTCCGCAACGGTTATGTGTCATTGGTGGTGGGCACCCAAATCAATTGCTGAGCTTCGCAATGAACAAATTGATCAACAACGATTGAACAAGTTTCCGAATTCGAGAAGGCCTGGTACAATGGTGCCGGAAGTCGGCATGAAAGGAAACATGCTACCGACGCAAAATGTCACTCCAAAACCCACAACTGCCATCTTCATCCTTTAAAGAATTCATGCTGATGAAGTCAAAAAAGTGGTTGAGGATACTTTCGCAATCTGTTCGAAATTAAGGTGAAACCATGACAATGTCTGCATACAGGAGGTATCACTGCGCCACCTGGACTGTGTCTATAAAACCTCAACAACGTTCCACACTCTGACTCAGTGACCTTACTCTCGCCATACTCGGGTTTGAACATGGAACTTCGAATTCCGGGATGTCTGCGACTTCGTTCCATCCTTCGCCAAGAACCTTACCAGCGACAAATGGAAGTGTAAAGTCGAATTTTGGGATGCATGTCACGAGTTCGAACACTATGTCAAGAGCCTTGCATTTTGTCTTTGGTCTTTCGACATATTAAAATCAGTTAGTTCATGCAATTGCCAACTGCCCGTTTCTACTGCACGTCCGAGTATCATATATAATGATACTCAACCTCGATCCTCCTTGCTCCTATACGCCGCGCTTGCTAAACACAAGCACAAAACATCACGGTGGAAGAATACATGTCTTCCGTCACTTCTGCCCTGTTCTCAAAATTGAAATCTCACAAGACTCATTGAGAATCTGTTTTGTGGAGACGTGAGATATACCTCACAGCATCCCTAAAAGCTTCCTACGAGGTATATATGCCATTCTCTGGGCTCTCTGCCTTAAAATTTTCGGGAAAATGAGACATGGTACAAAGCACACAATTTGTTTCTTTTGGAAGATTCATCCGTGTATAAATACTCAATCGCCTTCGCGTTTTTTTTCTTCTTATCATGTCATGCTCATGAGCTGAGTTTCCAAAACGAGATTGTAGCCTACGATATCCTTGGTCTCGTCCGTCTTTGAAACGTCACGAACGGTACGCATGAGATGCATCCCGGATCCAGGAGCCAGGCCGAAATACGAGCACTCCGAAAATGCCAAAACGTACGTCATGCGATTATCAGTCCCTTGAGCGAGACGCTTGAGTGCATCAACCATGTCAACTTTCGGTTCGCAAAGCTACTGCATTTCCACAATCTGCGATGACTGCAAAATCATACAGCAATCTTCCCACTAAAGTTATGCTAGATCAAGGTATATAATACCCACGATTATCCTGCCTTTTCATTCTTCATCATTCCTCCTCATCACCAACGAACACCAGAAGACAGTATTGAAACCTCATGATGTTCTAGCCTTCGCCTGTTGTTGACAAGCAAATATCGACACTCCAAATGACCTTCTCGCGCGCCTTTGAGACTGTTTGAATGAACGATATACCTTTCTCATTGTGTGTAAAGGCCCACCATACGCGCTCTCTCTTAGCATCCTACCATCGAGCTGCAAGTACTGAAACTCAACTTCGACTCATCCATGTTTCCCACTCTTGCGAAATTCGTACAACGTACCACGCATGGCATACCTCTATCGTCTTTCGAGTATGTTGAATCACTTTCAGGCGTTCGAAAGCAGCCGTATGAAAAGCGAACATTTCCTCCGTTGCTAGCTTACAAAAGTAAAAGTTGACCAGTATTAGTGATTCATGCAGGCGCTTTTGAGCTGGGCTTGACGAGGATGTAGAAATGCCCCAAGATATTTTTGCCGTCCTTGCTGCATGCATACATCCTGCACATGCCATCGGCAATGTCCAAAATTTAGGTTAGGACTGGAGCATGTCCTGCCGTGCTCGCCTCTTCTCCAAAAAGGGTCTTGCCAGTCATTTATGACCTGACGCTGCTGTCAAGATATTTCGATGCGATAACTTTTCGAGAGCTAGCAGAGCTATGCACTATGTCGAAAATCGAAGTTGGACAGTGCAAAGTGATAGCAGCGTGTCTCATGGTGGAAAGTGAAATCCAAGACGGCGATGTGGCATGTTCGAAGCTGTAGAGAGCGGATCGAGGAGATGTCCACGGATGATCAAATGAGCATTTTAAACAAGGACGCCGTGCTCTGACATACGTAAGCTGTGTCTCTTCATTCAAGTCGTAGTGATATTTCCCATTATCATACCAACATCCCATCCTATCAACTCATGCTCAAACCTTATCCCGCCGCACCGGCCGCAATGTCCCGATTCGGCGGCCTCCAATCAAACAAATCAAATGCCTCCGTACTCCACGGTCCAACATCCCGATCAATCACCGGACTTGGCAAATCCGGCTCAACAGCATATGCGACATTCGTATCGACATTCAGACTCTGCATCCGTTGGAGCTTCTTCCTCGGATCTGTCCTCCTCGTCAATGCCGCGAGCGCAGACTCTTTCTTCTTCGGCGGGACCACGGATGCGCTCGACTCAGCCTCCGTAAGATTGCTCGATGTCTTGGGAAGATTGCGCTTCTCCCAGTCTTCCGCAGTGCTTGGTATTGGCGCATCGTTTGCGCTTCGCACGCGCCTGATCTTGCGAGCTGGCGACTTCCCGGTGGCTTTGCCATCCTCTTTGATGGGATCTTCGGTTCTGGGTCGCTTCTTAGGTTTTTTTAGGAGAGATGCAAGTTCGGTAGTGCTCATGAGTGGGGTATCTTTAGCGGCGCCTAGAGGATGAGGCGGGAGAGCGACTGTTTCACTTCGAGGTGCTGCTGCCCCGGGGGGCTGTGACGTATGCGTTCTGTCTTCTTTCGATTGGCGCTTTGGCTTCTTGCGAAATCCGCCAGTGGATACCACTGACTTGGCCGGAGAAGCCGAGGGCGTTCGCGATGTGCTTACAGATGCCTCAGTATGCGTAGGAGAAGTCTCCCTGGACGGTGATATTGGGGGCGCAAATACTGCCTTGGGAGGTGGCGGGACCGTCCGAGCTGTGTGTGATTTTTCTGGAGCCATTCTCGCGGGCTTTTCGTGCTTGGAAGCTGCTTTCGAGGACTTTGGTTTCGTGTTGTTTGCCCCTTCCGGCACGTTTGAGACTGACTTCTTCGAACACTTCGTTTGCTGTTTCTTGTTTCCTTTCACAGAAGGGCCTTCCGGGGTTTGCGTCCTCGCGAACGAACGTGGCGGATCGGGTTGTACGGGTGATGATAGAACTAGTAGCTGTTGATCCATGAGGCCATGATAGACTTCTGGATCATCGAAGACATTTGCTGTCCCGTCAGATATATTCTCGAAGTCATGCGCTGTGTCTGATGTGAGTTTGGCCTGTAGAACCGGTGCTTTTGCTCTCTCGTCCGGCTTCGAAGATTCCCGTGGCGTCGAGTTGTCAATCTTCCCGCAGCCGGTCTTGCGTACATTCGACAAAGCTGACGACGGCTCCCTGTCTACTTGTCGTGCCGAGTTGACATTCATCGGCCCAGACGCAAGAGCTTTCGTCTGGCTGGCTGCTGTTGCCGTATGTCTCGGTAGTGTCTGGCAAAGCAGTGTTCCACGTTTCACGCCTGTTGACAATCGCAAGGACTTTGCCTTTGGGTTGCGAGGTGGCGATGGCTTTGGCGAGGACTTCTTCGGTGGAGGTTGCACAGCTTGAACAGCGAAGTCGACATTTGTGAGGCGATTGGATGCGCTGACTGGTGGTGACAATGTCGGCGCTGGCTGCTCCGGTGTTTCAACAGCCTTTTTACGGGGTAGGGGAACTTTTCCGCGAGATAATTTCCGTGTCTGCACTGTTGGAGGCTCGTGACGCACGCTACTCTGGATTGTAGGTGCTGGTGTCATATGCGGCGCAGTCTTCGCTTTTGTGACGTTGGTAGGTAGGCTCGGCAGTGTCACATCTGACGTGAGAACCGGTATATGGTCAGACTCGGAAGAGATGGCGATGACTTTGGCTGTACGTGGCAGTTGGGGACTTCGCGCAATCTTCGCGTCTGCCGTTTTCGCCCAGAGTGGGGTAGTCCTGCTTGGTGGAGAATCCTCTCCATCCACTGGACTTGAAGCCCTCCACCCTCTATACTGCCCAGCTATCTTCTGCCTTTTCGGTGCCCTTTCTTGGGTAACCTCGTTTTCCTTCTCTTGCTCCTTCCGCGCTTCGTATGGAGACTTCATAGGTACTGCCTTCCCTACCGGACCCTTTGGTGTGCCCAATAGACTGTTCAGCGACTTATGACGCAGCTGGGTGCTGGTCCGCGCGACATTGCTGGGGGCTACAGAGGTCGGTCTCTGGAAGGGGCGAACGGCAGCTGAGGGCGTGGGTCGAGCAGTCTCCTTGGCCGGCTCCTTGGCCCTCTTCTCGAATAGCGGCGCCAGATCGGTCTGTGTGATACCCATGGCCTCAGCGACCTCGACCATGACGCCATTGTTCAGTGTGAGCTCGTCGCCTTCCTGCAGCTCATTGCTCTCTTTCCAGTATGTGTCGCTGACGTGGTTCCTAGCCTGGTCGCTTACCATGACCCGGTTGTTGAATGTGTGAAATTTGAGGTAGCCATCCTGCCACCTCTTCTGCTTCCGTCTGATGTCGTGTGTGAAGAGGCATCTGAACTCGGCGACTGGTGCAGTCTGTGAGGCGGGGAGGGCGGAGGCATGTGGTGTGCCTCGAATTGGCGCCGTCATTGCGTGAACGTTGGAGCGCTACGCGTTCTGGGTATGGCTGACGACATAAGGGGTATAGTGGTAGTGATGTTGAATGTCAAGATGGACGGTGACGCGCTGAGGTGGGACGGACGCGCCTGCCTTTCCGCACGGTAGCATGTGACTTAGCGCGACACTACTCATTCTCCACCGACGGGTGCTCATCCAGGCAGCTGCGTGCTTCAGCTTTCAGCGGTGACGCCTCGCTGCCGGGGACGACACGCAATCGCTTCGGATCCCGGCAGTCCTGCATGGCTCGACGTTGGGCTGAGGTTGCTGCTGACAGTCGCTGGGGGCCGGCCAGTCTCCGCACGCTCGTGTTGCGCTGCGCTGCTGAGCCATGAAACGCACACGCGGGGCCTCAGCCTGCTATGCTGACCCTGGCCATTATTTCCTAGTCAACTCTTCACCTTTACCGTTTCAATTTTCGCGAGGGCACAGCCACCCACTAGCTTTGGCGCAGCTCGCGATCCAGAACCATCGCATTTCGAGCTTCCAGAATCTCGACAGCTTGTTTGTTCCCTCCCGCAAGCCGTTGTTGCTTGTTTCCACGACCAGCTGGCAAGATGCAGCGTGCGCAGCGGACCTTTGGGCGGTTCCTGAAGAGGACGCCCAACGAGGCCGATGTCGAGTCCATGCTGAGCGACTTCAACGACTCGGAGAGCATGTTGGAGAAGGTATGTCAGTATTGTTTGTTAGCCAGCAGCATACGCAGATGGTTGCACAGGCGCGAACTGGCGGGGCGGTCAACAACGAACAATTTCCACCCACCACGCAGTATGCCGCAGCAGTCTGCACTTTACTTTCCTGGCCCTCACGCTCTTTTTAGTTGAGCACCATAATGTGACGCAGCCGTGACTGACCAGCTCGCAGCTCGAAGCATCCTCGAAGCAATGGCGTGACGCGTGGACCAACATTCTCAACCACCAGCTGGCCGCCGTTGAATATCTCCACACCATCTACAAGCCATTGGGCGGCGAGAAGAGTGGCGGCGGCTCTCATGTCGCTGTCGAGACACCTCATGCCACCCTTGAGCGCGTCTCGGCGCTGCAGGAGGCTTTTGCCGAGCTGAAGACGGACATGATGGAGGAGGTCAAGGACATTGACAGGAAACTGATCATACCCGCGAAGCTGGCAAGAGACTCACTGAAGCCCATGAAGAAGGCCATCAAGAAGCGGGAGGATGCCAAGGTATGTTCACCAGATTGATGCCGCTGAACCTGCTCACACTGCACTCCAGGTCGACTACGAGCGCTACAAGAGCCGCTGCGAAGCCCTGCAGAACAAGAAGTCACGGTCGGACCGTGACAACATCGCCCTGAACAAGCACGAGGCCGACCTCGAGCGCTCCACACACGCATACCAGCTTGCAGACGAGAACCTCCGCGATCGACTACCCAGGCTGAATGCTGCCACCTTCTCCATCCTGCCACATCTCCTTGCCAATCAAATCGTCCTACAGAACAACCTGATTGGGAACTTGTACACCGTGCTACACCAGTACTCCCACGAGCAAGGCTACCCAGACCCACCTCCAGAGCCTGAAGAAGTCATCCCACTCTGGGACTCGGCTTTCACCTCACTGCGCAAGGAGATGGAACAGGAATTCTCCCTGCTCAGAACAGGGAAGGCGGTCCAGCAGCCGATGCGGTTGCCGGACAAGGGCGATACGCTGACGGGACTCGGCATCAGGAACAAGGTCATTCCTGGTCGACGCACAAGCAGTAATGACAACGTACCGACCATCAGTCGAACGAGCGCAAGGCCTTCCACCACATTGACGTCGCCATCCGAGAACGGTCCTGCCCTGAACCTCGCGAACAAGCCCTCATACAGCTCCTTGAGCGCCTCGAAACCCAGAATAACATCGGCCTCGCCTCACCTGACCACGCCCAGCGCTGATCAGTGGGGTCGACGCACGTCAACTGCATCACATGATTCATCCTACTCAAACGGAACAAATGGTCAGACGGACTACTTCGCCATCTCCAAGATCCGATCAAACGGCTCAAATGGTTCGACGTCGCCTAATCCAGCAGCCGGCAAGAAGAAACCGCCTCCGCCACCACCAAAGAAGATCGGCTCCTTCCACTCCGAATATGTCACAGCCATGTACGACTTTGACAGTCACACAGCCGGGGATCTTTCTTTCCGCGAAGGCGATCGCATCAGGGTTATCAAGAAGACAGACAGCTCCCAGGACTGGTGGGAGGGCGAGATAGGCGGGATGAAGGGCAGCTTTCCAGCCAACTACTGCAAGTAATGAGATTGTAATGATGATAGTTCGAGCAGTTCGGGCACTCAATGATATCCAAAATGCATTAGAGCATGGAGTTATGGGAAATTCGACATATACAGTTGCTACTACTGGGCTGTTTGCTAAGTCAAGCTTTGGAACTGGCAGCAAGTGTGATGTGACGCGAAGTACAAGCACACAAAATGCAACGTTTACAGCAAATGTGAATGAGTCCAGGCGATCTGACAAGCAATTGCAATGCATATGCCTGCTGTGCGATCAGTCGGTGGATGGATTCGCAGGAGCAGGCATATCCATTGAGCTCAACAAAGACTAGCGCCTTGGCGATTGAGGAGTCGTCTCGCACGCCTCAAGCTTGTTCGAATCTAACTTATGACAGCTCGCGAGTACCTCTCCACACCTTGCCCCACAACTCAGGACATTGTGCTCGAAGGCAAGTTAAAAAGCTGCAGCAGTAGACAGCCTATGGATCTCAAATGACTACCAATGCAATGAGACCATCACGAAGACGTTCCTATGGCAGTCTACATCGTGCCTAGGATCTACCCCACTAGCCGTCCCATTCATCGCTATGCAACTCGAGTTGCTCCGACCAAAGCATGGCTCGCCGGACTGGCTTGCGGCGCGTGCCGCCGTGCGTGGGGTCGAATTTGAACAGCACTCTACCCTGCGAAATCTTCTCTAAGAGGTCATCGGCATCCTCTCCGCTCACTGCATCATAGATGCGAACATTCCATCCACCTGGCCTCTTGACTTTAGGAATCAAATCTTCCACTATAGTGCGCATCTCATCCCACCGTTCCGGGTAACCCCATTTGGCTTCAGGCTCCGGAGACGCGCCAGCTTCTTCTGCCACCTCTTGTGCCTGACTTTTGCGTGGACGTATGATATATGCCTTGATATCATCGTCCCTGAAGTTTTTGGCGAGCTCGGTCAAGGACTTTTGCTGCGGAACACCCTCGCCTTTGATGTTGATCCCATCGGTGAGTCCTTTCTTGACAGTCCGGTCCCATACCTGGTCATCAGTCTCCTTTTTTCCGTCTGTCAAGGGCAACCGCTCGCCGTCGTCTGGTGAAAAGGATTTGCTCTCCCAGTAGTGTCCTAAGAAGACGCCCTTGCGGCTGATGATAGCTAAGACCGTACATCCTCGTAAACCAGGTGTATACAAAGTCCGTTCCTTGGTGAAATCATCAAAAAACGGCGTTATTCACATTGGTTGGATCTTTATCTGGTCCAGTTGTCCAGACGAACAGCTGTGCGTCCGGATTGTCCTCAGTCTCGTCCATGATATATTTCTCTCTACGACCTCGGCACCCATTGAGGTCGGAAGCTTCATGCGACGCTGGAGCGTAATACTGTTGGCTGCAAATGCAACAGCATCGAGACTTCGCCTCACTTGCGAACTCCCTTTGTAGTCGGGCGGACTGCATATCTTTCGACCTCCAGCGCGCGGAGCGAGATGTTGGAAAACACACCCCGTTCCAACGCACTTGGGGGCGCTCCAGATGTCATCTCTCAACGTGTCAAGGGCTGTTCCGAGCGATGTACCTTTATCTTGTTAACCTTCATCCAGGCATATATCAAAGTGAACGTACGTGATATGACACTGGCCGAGATTTTGCCAAGTTGCGAACAGCAGGAATATATGGAGGCTTTTCATTTCTGAGAACAAAGGCGGAGTATTGTGTGTGGCTTGAAGGTGAGGTGTAAAAGTCACTCCTAGGAAGAGATGGGATAAGTGCCTATATTGTAGCGATTGGTGCCACTACCAGGTGCTTCGTTGTGAAAATTGCATGGAACATAAGTATCTGGATTCAATCCTGCGCGGCAAGACACACAAGCTTTGCACATAGCGGCATTAATCTCGGCCCTAGAAGCAATACCATGAGGTGAAACATCGCCCAAGAGTACCTGATCACAATTGATTGGGCCACGATGCTGTTGGCTGTGCCATATATCGGCGCTCGGGGTCTTGGCACGCTGTGCTGCGACTGCACATAAAAACACCACTTCGCCTCACCGTTCGGTCATTTAGCAACATCCGCAGAATCCACGACCTTTCTCAACGAACGACGCCGCAATGACCATACCGCCTGCATTGCAAGATGCTGTAAGGAGCGACGACCTGGACATGATTACGGCCAGTTTGCGCGATCACCCACTTGCAAGCCAAGCTTGCTGAACCAACATCGGTCCGGACACTCCTAGCCTACGGCGCGGACATGGACCCTGAGGCTATGTTCTACGCCATCGGAGTCGAACGTGGCACCGCTCCTGGCACAGCGACCATGGAAGTGCTCTGCGAGTACGGGGCGGACGTCAACTGCGTTTCAGGGCGCTGGATTACCCCTCTTCACTTTGCCACCAGTCGGCGTCTACCAAGGAAAGTCAAGTTCCTGCTGGATCATGGCGCTGACCCGAACCAGAGGCCTTCGGGCCGGGATCAGACAGCTTTGGAACTTGCAAAAGAGCAGGAGAGTCAAGAGATATATCTTGTTATGGAGGAAGCGAGCAGCCGTAAAGGCCGCTAGTATGGTCTTGGTTTTCGGATACCACGATCGGTCATTCAAGTGCAAGCGCACACTCTGCGTTCGATTGAGATGATACGTTGCAAGAATCTGCAGCATTTTCGATTATGAGAATAAGGGTCGTCGTTTCTCACATTTTCCATCGACGTCCTTGAACTTCAACGGCTGAACATGTGTGAAGCTGCTCCATTCGCACCCTGAGCTCTGCACCACGAGCGACCCATGTCAACAGCTGATTCCAAATTATGCAAAGAGCTTCAAAGCACGCCTTGCACATCCAGCTAATAGACGTAGAGCTCAAGACTCATGCGGCTGCGTCATAGCACACAGCAATATGGTTTCATCGCGAAACCTGCGCCGCGCCCTGGTGTTTGCGCGCATACAACAACCTCAAGCGTTCCTGGCCCCATAGAGGACACTTCACTCCAAAAGGACGAGCGAACGCCAGTTCCGGAGCGCCTCATGGCTACGCCCACCCAGGAGTTAGGCAGACTTGGGGTCAGAAAGAGGCACAACTCAAGAGGCTGTCGTCGATGATCTGGCAGTGTCGCAGCGGCGTAAGACTGCAGCAGCAGCATAGCCTCGGGAGCGACTAGCTCATTCAGAGCTGTCACGTCCATGGTAAGAAAAGAGCATAAATATGTGGTGGATGGCACTCCTTCATCGAAAGCAGGGACCAACTTTCACTCCGCGAAGTGAAATTTATCTTCACTGGACCCAAACGAGCTTGGAGTCTTTCCGCTATGACTCGATCATTCTTCATCATCGCTTTTGGAGTGACGATATCTCTTTCCTTGGCTGAAGTATTCACGTTGTCTCTCGCCAAGGTTGCACAGTACTCAGCATCCTTGGTACGTGACACGTAAAAGGAACGCAGCAAAGAGGTGAGACTAACTGGACCAGGCATCTACACCAACGCTTACAGGCTCCCGCATTCTCTTTACAGAGGCAGCAGACGATGGCAGCATTGATATCGTGCTCTCTGAGGAGCTTAGAGGAAACATCAAGACAGTGTTGGACACCAAATGCAACAGTATTGATACACAATGCGTGAATAGTATCAAGGACTTGTTGATCAACCCACGAACGGAGCTAGAGTCCCGGCAGTTGGCGGGCGCAGCGGCCGCGGGTGCAGTTTTGTTTGCGCTACTCGCTCTTGCCCTTCCATGGTTGTGGAAAGATCAGAGTCAAGAGGTACCATTAGCGATTCACATCCCTCCAGTCAGATAGATCCCGCTGCTTCTGCGGCTCAAGCTTCTACCATCGCGGTAATCACTAAGACTGATGCGCCATTCATCACCATCACTCCTAAACTAGACACTCCGTCAGCTACGGGGTATGTTTCAGGTCCCCGATGTCACGAACGAACGCTCGCTAACATCTATCAGGATTAATAAACCCACACAAACCACATTAAGCAGTATGCAAGACGGGCATCCGCAAGGCGACGTTGCAATATACCTTTCAGACAATCTAGCAAATCGGCTCAACGAGATAATCGCGCGAAGTCAGACATGCTCAGCTTGGAAGGACTTACACCTGCCGCAAAGGCTGCCTCAGTGCAAGCCATATGTGAGCACATCGATGCCATAGTGTGCGCAGCTAAGGCTCTGGTCCTAAACGCATTTCCTGGAGGCCCGTTCGCTGATCTCGCATCAATCCAAGCCAAACAGCCAGCCTGGTCCACACCAGACTTGGTCGACGCGACCTTTGCGGTAGTGACTTTTGCTGTCACACAAGCTCGGTACTTGAGGTTGACCGCGGAGGCGGCGACTACGCTTGCTTTTGCCTCCTTCTACGTCGCATATATGAACATCAAGAATAACAAGCCGCTGGGAAGAGTCAACTATATAGCGAGCTCGGATTTACAGGGCTCGATCATGAAGTCGATGGGTTCAACATTGATATCGGTCACCCCCACCATGGTCATCACTGCAACAGCCACCGCAAGCACATCCAGTGCCTTGGAGTGCTCGGCTTCATGCACAATTGTCGGACAAATCAGGAACTGCAATACATGGTGTCCCACTCCAAGTCCGGATGACTCGTATGTCAAGCCAAGCATTTACGCAGTCATGACAGTAGCTATCGAACCCTGGCACGTCCCAAATCGGTTGCAGCTGGTGATAGCCAATCCGAACCCCATAGGTCTATGTCCTCCTCCATCAGAAAATGAGACGGACTTTCCGCTCGACCTCTTTCCTCCCGTGTACACCAAGTTCTGCGAGCAGGCGGAGACATCGAAGGATCCGATCGTGTGGGTGGTCGATCCGCAAGGAGAACGAGCAGCATCTAAGAAGTGGTTTCTTCGCACCCTCAAGAGCCGAGCGAATGAGCAGTACAAAGATTATCGCTTTACACTGGCGCGAGTTCCTCGAGCGGACAGGACGGAGTGTCTCACCTCATGCGACGATGCATTCAGACAACTTTTCCCTACAAGATATATGTAAGCGAGGGACTGACAAGAAGGCGATCGCGAACACTGGATTTCTCGACGCTAGTTGCGCTGCTTACTCTTTTACTATTGAGGTCCCGAAAGTCCCAATTGGGATCACTTGTGCCAGTGTCAACAGCGCCTACCCGCAGCACCAAAGCACGACATGTCGGCTAATGGTGACACCAATGTCGAATCTGCAGCCCAAAAGTGGTGCAGCGATCGAGACGGACAGAATGTAGATTCGACTCCAGGAACAAATATCTTCGAACAAAGCTGGGGCATCACACAACTTGACATACCCAACCGGAGTACGTTCACCATCCGTGCGAAGCTACAAGACAACATGGCCAACGGTAAAATCGTGCAAAGCCAATGCATCGAAGCTTATATGGACGGCCTGAACCAATGCCAGCTGCAGTCGAGTGGAACTTAAGGATTCATTGCCACACTGGGAAGCATGAACTACACCCTCGAAGGAACCAGCCCTTCAGGTTCTACACCGAAGTGTCCACTGAATGTAGAAGCAGGAAGGAGGATCAACAGTGGCGACTTGGACAAAGCGCTAGATGCATTCTGTGTGGATACCAGGGAGCTGAAACCTTTTGGAAAGGACTGGGCGGGCACATACCAGTACCCACCGAACGGACAGCCCCCGTTCTATACGGACCAACGCTTGAAAATGGTGCTCAACATGGGTGCTGAGGCGTTACAGGGCTCGTAAGTCGCTGAATCGATTACCTTTGGCACGCATGAATGACAACATCCAGGGGAGAGAAGATGGTAAATCGAGAGAGTTGCATGTTCGCGTTCAACACTGTTCTTGGGACGTGCAATAGTCAATCTGATAAATTCTTGCCCGGCGAGATGGAGTACGGTGGCGTGCATTACACCATCTTCCACCACAACGAGGCATGATGGGGCAGTGCGGAGTGTTTCAAAAGATGCGCAGCCGAAAGCTTCGGAATGAGTTGGCCAGAACCCGATGGTACATACTCATCGCTTCCGCATCCCCTCATCATATGGTCAGTATCAGGACTGGTTCTGACGAAGATCGCTTCTTCATGCGTAAGGTGGCGTTTGCGTGCGCCAAGAAAGTCCTGGAAGTGGCCTCAATCAAAGCACAAATCTGCCAAAGGCAAGTGCTGAGGATTCACAAGACGTGAGGCCAAGTACGATTGACTCCAGGCCCAAGCTGCGTTCGATCATAACAATTCGGATGCACTTTCTACATTGGAGTTTAGGAGTTCCCAAGCGATATGCATATACTCTCGTAGAAATTAAAAAGCATGTTTATTGTTTATGTAACCAATCAGCGCCACGGCGGGTCAAGACACAAGCATTTCCGGCCCCAACCGTTCCCGCAGCGCATCGCGCAGCCGCATCATGGGGTGCATGTTTCGCATGTGCACGCCTCGCGTCTCCTCGCAGCAAGCCTCGCCGCACCTGCAGTACATCAGGAGAGCCGCCCGCCCTAATGTCAGCGCACGCGACCATAGCTGAAGCCTACGCGCATCAGTATGGCTGAAAAGACAACGTCGGCTTCAGTAAGTCTCCCAGCAACACACTTCATTCCCCGTACTCATATGCAGCAGAGTTCAGCCTTGAGACCACCGTTCCGCCCACGCCCTATCCCTCCTGCCCCATCGAGCGCGCCGCTATCCGCATCGCAATCATCGCTGCACAATGCGACAAGCCAGCAGCAGCCTGTACTCGACACAGCAACAAGCATCCCACTGACGCCGCTCGACTCGCTACCCACCATCACTGGCCGTGGCAATAACGTCACCCTCGCAAACGACTCCATCCTCGAGTTTCTGCAGCAAGATCTCGACCTCTCGCGCCTTAATCGCATCCATGGCCACCTCTGGATGGCCGGCCGTCCCATGCGTGCGCGCCCCCTGCACCGCTACCGCATGATGAGCTGCGATATCCTCTGGACACAACAAATGGACCTACACTTGCTCAAGTTCAGCAACAAATTGCTCCTCAAGCCGTTACCCGAATGGCTCCTATGCGCCGACTTCTGGACCACGTATCTCTGCCACGACATCGAGCTGCACAAATCAGCCTGCGGCTTCCTCCTCTCATACGTCTGGCTCCTGACTACGCCTTTGGATCTCAAACTCGCGCACGACTTTGCGCTTATCCCGAGTTTCGTCACATGGCACTGGTGGAAATCCTTCGTTGCCGACTTCTTGGGCCCTAGGAATGTAGACATCAACACTCTTGCGCAGGTCAACAAACGGTACCACTTTGGCGACTTGCGACTCGGCCGCATTAATTCGACGTATCGAATTCGCTTCTTCTACAGCCACTTCGTCCGTGGATATCTGTACGGGTACAATCGCTACGTCGTCTTCTTCCAGCGGAACTTCAGCTGGATTTTGATTGTGTTTGTGTTTTTTAGTCTGGTGTTGAGTGCGATGCAGGTGGGTACTGGGTTGAAAGAGCTCGAAGACAACTACGCGTTTCTGCGAGCGTCGTATGTGTTTGTAGTGTTTAGTATTGTTAGTGTTGTTGCGGTACTGGCTGTGGTGGGCATCATATTCGTCATCATCTTTCTGTTCAACATGGTCACCGCAATCAACCATGCTAAGAACGAGCAAAGAAAGAGGGAGATTCTAGCGAACGAAAAGATAGAAGGAAAAGAAGCTTGAAGCAAACCATCTACACAATATCAACACCAATTCCAAGCCCACTTTACGTTACATCGTCCTTCACAACCCTCCCCCCATCTGATCACAATTCATCCCTCGTCGGCGCCTTCCCCTTCTTCTTCACCTGCAACGCCTCAACAGTAAACCGCACCTCATTCTTCCCCTCCACACTATGCGCCACCTTGCCCAGCACCTTGCCATCCGCCGGCTCGTTGCTGTAATTCTCCAAATCGTCAAACACGCCTTCGCACTCCAGCCCGTCGTCCTCGGGCTCGTCGACCCAAAGGGGCAGGATGGGGTAGATGGCGCCCGGCGCGAAAAAGACGCTATCGTCTTGCACGGAGAAGTGTTTTTGGGTGGGGTGTTGTTTGAGGTATTCACGCACTTTGTACGGCATGTCGCCGAGCTGCATGCGCATGAGGTCGCGCTTGACGCCGTGCTCGTCGATGCCGGACCAGGATCCGGCGTAGAGTTGTTTATTGTAGAAGATTTTGAGTTCGGGGGCAAAGTCTTTCAGGTCGGGGTATACTGCACATATCATGTTAGCGTTTCATTTCGTTCTTGAATTATGCGTGTCTGGTTCGATTAACGTGAGAAGAAATGTAGGCCAGAAAGCGATAGAAAGAAAAAGCCCGAACGTACACTCATTCAACTTGTATATCTTGGCGGTGTATGTGTTGCGGTTCAGGCAGTGTTGGGTGTATGGCTGAAGTGCGACAGTGTCCCATTTTGCTGTCCAGAGGGCGCCGACGGGAGTTGGTTCTTCGAAGGGTGTACCGCTTGCTGGCGCGGATGACGAGGTTTGTGAGGATGATTCATCTGCTGCGTAGGAAGTAGCTGCAAGTAGTGCCGTCGGCAGAAGATTGAGAAGTCTCATCGCGAAGATTCCTAGACGCTTAATTGTGTACAATGCTGAAGCTTCCGCACTCTGTGGGAAGTATGTATGGCGAAAAGGGCATACACAAAGTATAACACAAACCCTTACAATTCGTAACGAAAGCTACATATATACGTCCAAAACATAATTTCCCCAGAATTCATGCGTTCTGTCCTCTTTTTAAAATCTGTCCTTCATGAGACGTTCCCGCGTTGCTGTTCCGCTTCCCATATTAACCGCAGGGATTACTTGGGTTTTAGCATTGGCGCGACAAGAGCGCGACAGATTAAAAGAACACCGTTGCGTTGAGGCTCACCATGGTGCGCATTGGACAAATGGGGATCGCTATCAGTATGTGGAGGGGTGGTACTTGGGAAGCTGGGATAATAGGCTTGTGCACTCACGAAGCATAGTACCTAGCTTGCACAGTAGCATCGTCTGTGTGCTGGTATGCGCTCGCTCAATGTCTTTCGATCTCATGCTAGTTTCGTTTGACCACTCGGCTCATTCTAATGTATGGTTCCCTAGTTCATGCTTCGAGGGCTAAATTCGACGCTGTGCCATCGTCTCGAAGCCGCCCGGAAACTGGAAGTCGCCATGCAAGATGACGCAAGGATCTGACCAACGGGCGCGCCAATGCGCCGACGCTGAGACAACCTACTCTGACCCTGTGCATTTCTATCTTCTCCACAACTCAATCGATGTCTGATGGGTCACCGCTTGTTTCTTGCATGGATCGCGGCCGGATCTACACATTGATCAGTATTGCTCCTCTGCAGTTCACAGCACCAACTACGTACACGATCTGCAAAACGTCCAATTTTCGATGTCGCACTCTGCAGTGAGTAGTGCAGCGCCATCCTGAGATGATAAAATGCACTCTGAGGCTCGGAGGGCTCGCCGCGCAGGTCTGTCAGTCGCAGCCGCTTTGGGTTTGGCGGATTTGCCAGACTTTCCATTGCTGAATCTAAGATATCCTCCGGGTAGCGTACAAGTGCGAGATCTCGGTCGAGGGTTGTCGATGACTGAATTAGACTCGGCGTCGACCGCTTGCGCTTTTTATGCACAACCGACGTGAGTGCTCTGTTTACTCTCGCCAACGTGGACGTCTTGTCCAGTAGAACGATATGCTTGGCCTGAAAATCTTTGTTATCGTGGATGAGTTTACTCAGGCATTTTGCCATTATCGTGGCATCACTCTTCTCCAAGCGACGATAGAAGTTGAATCGTAGATCGAGATACTCGTGTGACGGGTTGCGAAGTTCTCCCTTATCAGCGACCAACTCGTTCTTTCCTAGCTTCTGTGGTGCAATCCACACTATCGCGTCGTTGTATTCATCGCGTCTGAGGAGTTCCGGGCGTTGTTTCTTAGGCAGTCCACTGTATTCCTCGATCTTTTCGAGTAAAGTCCTCGAGGTGAACGGATGTTGTGTTCGTAATTGTTCCAACGCCCAAATTAAAGCACTGGTGAAAGAATTCGGTCCTGGCTTTAGAGTACGCTCTCGACTTCCACATGCAGCAATACACTGGAATGGAGGTTGTTTGGCAGACCGGTATCCTCCAAAGCCTCCGGCACTGCAGCAATCGAATATGACGAGGACGTCCGCGCTTTTGGCTTTGATGTTGTGCTCGGCGCTTGACCATGCAACATTGTCCCGTTCTCTCTGCTCCTCGTTCTGCTGTGCGGTGCTCCTTGTGGTTCCTTAGTAGTTGCCCCCTGAGTGTGAGTGGTGGAAGACCCTACCCCGTAAATACCACGGTGCCATTTTCGTACAGACCGTGCCCAGCGTAATAGAAGATCAACAAGGTGTTTGACTCGTCATGTTCCTCCATGAAAGACGAGAGGAACGAATTCAACTGATGGCTAGCCTTCTCTAGACTAGTCAACTCTTTACGCTTCACCTCAAAGGCATATGTGTCCTTGAACATATTTTCTAACCGGTCGACCTATGTTCAGCATGTCAGTCTTAGCACAAAGGCTGATGTATGAACAAGCAGGCGTACTTCTTCTCTGACTTTGAGATCATCCAGCGCATCTTCCCACGTCCAAATAAGGACATATACGCGGTCATGCTTGACGGGTTTGTTCTTCATGTACTTGTTGAAAATGGTTCGATATTCGTCGAGTTCTCGCTCGTAATGTTTATGCATTGCAAGGCCCGTATCTTGGCTGCCGTCGGCCTCGACCGAATTGTCGATTGGTACTTCAGAAGCTGGAGATTCGGTCAAAAATGGTGTGAGCGGATCAGGCTCTGACATATTGCCGGAAGGAAGCGTCTGCAGGCAAGGCTGCACTACTGGAGCCATATCTACATGGTTTGCTGCCACCCCACGAGCAGGCAGTCTGTGTTCAGGCTCGGTGGGCGGGAAGGGCGTCCATATAGGATAAAGGTCTCCAAGGCTGAAGACTCTGTTGATGTTGAGGTGGCATAGCCACAACTACTAGCCCATATTATTGTGGACATCCGAACAGCGCAGCTATCAGACGCGGCTGAGAATTCGATACCGAGAAAAACAAGTTGCCTGATTGCCTGTTGTGCAAGGCTGACCAATGAGGATTCGGGGCGCCAACCAGTGTATCACAGAATGCAGCCCATCTGTGGATCTTCTGTTGAAGCCACCAATGGCAGTGAAGACCACGTTGTATTGCCTGGTCATGACGAGACTTCGTAATTTTGTGATTGGCAACCGGTGAGCCGGATCATGTCGTCCTTCTGATGGTATATATGGATTGTCATGCTTGTTCTCCAGCCTGATCACGTCTTAGGCTCCCTTCACGGCGCATTCCATCCGTCACAAGAATCGAGATTCTTGTAAGACTTTTCAAAGTGTTTGGGCCATGTCCACTACTGCGCCACAGAGCGAAGAGGGTGCAACGTCCAGTCTGCAAGCAGAACACAGCGCGACTTCGCCTTCACAACCGGTGAGTAGATACAGCGGCCTTTTGACAACAGGGTAGCTTACACCAGTCACACAAGAGCCTAGCCGATAAGCGGCCAGAGTATAGGCAGCCCGAGGCAAGTGTAGGACATAATCCAGATGGGGCGACGGTGAGCCTACTCTTGAGGATCTTCACCGGTAGCGATGTAGCTGATTGTTCCGCACAGAAGCCTAGAAACTTTCAGAAGCACCAACCAGTCTTCGTGTCTAGGGATATGAACGGTGGTTTTGAGACAGTTGAAGGGACGGTGACGGACTGGATGGAATGTGGTGGACACTGGCATTACCAGCTCAAGGACAAAAATGGAACAACTCTATGGAAAGACGATCCAAAATGGTTCTCTGAGTCGCAAATGACTGCGGTTTGAGGATGTCTGGCTGAAGATGCATGCGTAGAGCGCGGCTGAGGCAGTGGAACGAGGACGAAAAGGCGATTACCTTTGCACACCTGCAGATACCATGGGATCATCCGCTAACATAGATGTGTTGCATATTTAAGGAGAGTATGTCCGCTTGTCATCAGCCTACTGCTCGCAACCAGGTATTCAATGCACAAGCTTTTACCATTCTCACGATGACTGGCCTCGTTGATGTCGCAAATGCAATGGAGAAGGGCGAAGTGGGGCGCACAGAAGAAGAACCGGGTACCCCACCTTCTCCGCCCAATGCTCCCAGCGCTTCGGCCACATCAAGTACGTTATGGTCAACTCAAAGCAGCCGCGCTCCTCCAAAGTCCTCTATACTTCCTCTTGGTAAGTCATTATTGTTGCCTTAAAAAGTATATTGTCAGTCTGATAGTCACGTCCTTTCTAGCGTCCCGTTGGTACACTAGTCAGTCCGCAAAAGGCACGGGCAACACGCGGCAGCGAAAGAAATATCACGTGCCGGTGAAGACGAGGAGAAGTAAGTCTCTTACAGCATGTCGAACGCAAGTTCCAAGTCCTGATCCCTTGAGTATAGTCAACGATCACCCCAAAGGATATCCAAACCTTGCCGCATTCCTCGATAGCGATGATGGATTTGCGGTCTATCGGCGTTTTGGATATCTCCAAGCAAGGATACTGCTTCAAAAACAAGCGGAACTGACCGCACTTGAAGAGGCTCTGCAGGCGACCGAGCTGGAAATACTGAATGATGATGACAATGCTTTGTGCAACCGAAAGGTGTTTGGTCCCCACGCGGCCAAGCAACGTAAGCTCCTTAAAGATATCGAGTCCACTTACTGTTCATATGGTAAGAAAAGACATCAGAGAACATGCAGTGTGGTGGCTAATGACAGCAGCGCAAATCCTCACTGCAGCTCAACAGATGATGTCGTTCAAGAAGCCATCAAACAGCGAGTACCAAAGTGTTGGTCGATATTTGAACAATCGCCAAGCACTAGTCGAAAAGGAAGCCACTTGGATCCAGCATAAAGAAGACATTATCACTCTTCGAACAGGGCGCGATCATGCATGGCTTGACGATATCATTGAAGGCCTTCTTAGGCTATGCCATTGTAGGCTGATAGACCTGTTGTTCCGCTCCAAGGTAAAACTTCATCTCGTTAGACAATCACCTACAGCGTATGCTACGTCTTTGCTTACTACCTTTCAATTGGACCGAAAGATGAGATGTAAGAAGTGCGAGGGCTGCCATAAGGCCTCTGCTTGACGCCTGTGGTACCAAGCGACTTCGTATAGGTACTCTAAAGCCTAGCAAGACCGCGACACAACTGTCATTGTACCGGAGATGGATAAGCTGGGCCTCCTTTGGGCTGACTATGTTCTAGGAAACTCGCAAGAAGGCCGAAATCGATGAACCTAACATGCCTGCTCGACCACCAAAAGACGAAGATAAATACGAGCTCTACTACACGCCTTCACGCATCAATAAGCTCGCGAACAGTATTCTTCCGGTCCTTGTTCTCACCCTCCTGGTACTTCCCATTTACCTGCTCTACCACATGGTTCATGACATCAGGAACGACAGAGCGTACTCGATGTGCATCGGAACGCTCCTCGTATTCACATTGGCATTCTCGGCGATCTTGTCCTTGTTCACTAAGGCAAAGCGACATGAAATATTCGCCGCCGCTGCGGCGTATTGCGCAGTTCTCGTGGTTTTCCTGGGAAATGTCGCGCCGCCAGACGCTTCGCTTAGCAGAGTGCATGATGTCGGTACCCCTGGCAGGATTTGAGAAGTCCCGATCAACGATAACGCCACCACCTATTGAAAATGGCGGCAATCCATTCATTAGTCACCTCTCGCACCAGCTGCATACCAGCTGAAGATTCGAAGGCGCGACTCGTCACTCTGAATTGTCCTTGCTCGATAAAAAAAGGTGCTTCTTTGTATTGCTTCTCAAGCCTTTGTTCATATCTCAAATCCAAAGAAATCGCCATGCGTAACGACGCAAGTATCAACGGCCGCCATCCCTGTATCAACTTCCTTTGTGCGACAATCACCAACCACGCTCAACGTCTATCACGCAACAAGTCATGCTACTGATAACCGACCATCCAGAAACGTGATAGGCAGCCGTTATCAGGAACAAAGCCACCGCCGTGTGGTAAGCACAGCGATGGGTCAGCAACAGGTTTTGTGTCCCTGATTACCATTTCGAGAAGGGTGGTTGATGGAGATGTCAAGGTAGGTGTTCAGCGGCAAGTCCATCGCGAGGCTTCAATAGAACTTCTAGTGTCTCCAGTCATCGTGTCGTGGTCTCTCTGTTTAACTCCGGCGCATCTGAGCTAGTCGTCATGCATTTCACAACGATACATCGCAGCAAGGGGGCATCCGTGCTACTCACTATTGAGGAGCCGCGACCATCAGAAGCCAGCTCTAAAAGCAGAGAAGAAAGGCGCAGAGACAGTGGAACTGTAAACATAACCTTTCCAAAGCCCCTTCCGACACGCACTCCATCAACACGCATCCAAGAACCAACCAGAACAGCATCGGAAATCAACCAAAAGCCAACTATACACCGCGGCGCATCAGTCAGATCCACAGCATCCCACCGAATTGAAAAGGTCAAATGTCCCGGCCTCCAAAGCCGTCGCACGACCGCACGCACGCGCCACATCGACATGCTCCTCGGCCTCGACGACGTCTCGCCCTTCCACAACTTCCTCGCTTCACTATCTGTCTGGATCCTGTTGGCAGGATAGATCGTATTCCCGCAACCTTCAACAAGCTCCAGAGCGAAGACCTTGATGACAAGGCGAACGACAAACTTGAAGCAGCATGCGCTGCGGACGGTACGCAACGTGCCGCTATTATATGTTGCGGCGTTCGTGTGCGGTCTTGGAGTCTTGGGCTTTGGTGGAATCATCGCAAGAACTATGTTTGGGTGATTAATCGGATCTTTTTGCCGTCGCTGTTGAATAGTATTGCGGGGTTGATTTAGACTATTGTCAATATATACTCTGCTCAGGACGGTGAGATTTCTTCTGACTCATGCAATCGACTATTTGCTGATTCTATTGAAGGTCAATATTCTGTTACGGCGAAGGTTACCGTGATCGTGACTTCGGCATGCTCTGCGGTAGCTGCTGCGTTATCTCTACTGTACAACACTGTGATGTTGAAGTTGGTCAAGAGGCGGCATGCGAGGGAAGTGAGGGATGTGGAGAGGTGGGAGGATGGGGATGAGATGGTGATCGATCGAGAGCGAGGGGTACATACGAGTCGTAGTGTATGTTGAGACCCTGTGGTACGCCTGAATGTGTGTTGGTACTTCGACATTCTGGTGTCGCGCGCCGGTATGCATTGTTGCATCATCCTGCTACGTCGTAAAACTGCTTGACGTAAGAAGCACACGTTACGCAATACGACCACGATGAGTATTTGAGTCAAAGTTAACGTTGACGGATCCAAATGGTCATGTATTGAGCAGTAGTGCTTTTAACCCATGCTGTGCGCAAAGAGACTGAAAAGAAGTGAAGGATGTTCATGGAAAATGAAGAGGATCCTGGGGTGAGGTATAGTATGATCGGCATCATAAGGCCTCCATGACGAAGGCGTAGAGGTTTGAAACGAACATTTGTGGGATGAGAGCGAGTGAAATGAGTGAATTGGGTTGGGCGGGAGGAAGGGAGGGAGGAAGGGAGGGAGGGAAGGGGATGGCGAGGATGACGCAACATGGTACGCAGAACCCCGGGAGTGAGAGGTGGTAAAGCGTCGAGTTTAAGTCGGTTGTGCATTGAGGTGATTTGGGATGGTCGTTAGGCTTCATGTTCTGGAGCCTGGAGAGAATTCTATGCGGAGATTCTGCTTCTGCATAATACAAGTTCAAGCTACATACGAGCTACAGGGCAGATGTTGAGCTTCGATTTCAACGCCACTGACCCCGGTCGGTCCTGGTGAGAGTACGGACCTGCGCTCGATCATCGATTCCCGTAGTGCTCTTAACCTAGGAGCATAGTAGTGGACTGTACACGACGTTTCTTTCACCGTAACCACAAACACCAGCGCGTCTCCAAAGACCTCCTCGAATGCGATGGCCTATCTTGCCACCATGCTTGACTGGGAGGACCGCGTGTGGTTTGCCACTTCTGTCCAGGATGTGGTTGGACATGCGGGCCCGTCTTATCCGCGCACCCTCAGTCATTTCACTTTCAGCCCTCTACGATAACACCACACAGTGCAAGAACTACAACGTACGAAATATCTCAAGAGCTCGTGACTCGGCTACACCTGATTCATCAAACTTGCTTGACTACGGCCTACCTCCCTTCCTTGGTACCTTCCTGCAAGATAAGTGCATCTCAGCCTTGTTTCGATCTTCAGATTTAAGGCGCTTCATCGCTAGCATTACCTCCACCTCAACAATTCGTGTTGCGCTATGGCCACGAACAGGATGACTGCAGACTCAGACTCAGTGAGCGTAGCAGTGGAACCGCATGGAAAGTCTACCGATATTGGCAGCAAAGCTTGTGTCCTTTTGGGATAGGATTGACCTGAATCATTCCTCGCAAACTCTTGCGAAGAACGAAGCAGAACGTATCATGATAACACTTAATGTAAGTCCTGCCCCGCTGACGAACCTTAAGTCACTTTGCGCGAGTTGCCAACGCTTGGGCTTGACTGCGACTTGCTTCATCGTTCGACCGATTGATGTTGAGCATACCAGACCGGCTTCATTTCGACTCATGTCCACCATCACGCCTTTCCCTTCTGGAACCCTGAAAGATATAACGAACAGGAGTCGTAACTGTAGCTTATGTCGGTTAGTTGTCCGATCTGTTGCACCAGAACCTTGCGAGATGGTACTGAGCCTCCATGAACCTCGTCAAGAGTTGGACTCAGCGGTACGTTCGTTCAATTGGGAAGTGGACGGAAGAGAGATATCAAAGTGTCAGGACGATCCATCAGGTCCTAAAGAAGCCCATGAATCCGCTCGTGGTTGCACACGCCGTATCCACGTAAGGTGGAACAACATCCACCTCAAAGATTCTTACCTCGTGTATGCCGCTGCGGAAAATCGCTTGACCGCCTCGGATGCAGAAAGGGCGTGGAAATCGAGTCCATTATTCTTGGGACGCGAAATAGGTCACCGTGGAAGCATCCAAGCGCGTATTAAGAGTTGGATAGACCTGTGCCAGGAAAAACATCATGACGCCTGCCTCAAGCCTGAGGGCCACATGTTGGACGCGTTTTACGAGATGGCTTCTCATCCTTATTTCGGCGTCATTGATGTGCTGAGCATGCAGTTGACCAGAATTCCAAATCAAGGCCACAGTGATCTCGTCAAGCCACCAGTATATGTGGCGCTGAGCTACGTAAGGGGAGATACACAGTGATGGCGAGCGTCATGGAACACCGTGAGCATGGCGGCATAGAGAAGGCGCTCCCTCACTTGCCCAAGGTGATTCAAGAACGCTATTGATCTCGTGCGTCGACTTGGGTATCAGTACCTTTGGGTCGACGCTCTTTGCATCGTCCAGGACGATGTGACATGTTGGAATCTCAACGTCTACCAAATGGATCTTATATATGGTAATGCTGTTCTCACCATTTGTGCTGCAGACGGACCTACAGCTTCCATGGGACTGCTAGCCTTGGACGAAAGTACCAGGGTCGGAAGTGAAGATCAGCATGTCGAGGACTGCACTCCGGACGTACGCCTAATTGTGAGCCGATCACCAGAGATGTACGTTAGATCCTCTAGATGAAACTCTCGGTCTTGGACTTTCCAGGAACGATTACTTTCGCGACGTTGTTTGATCTTCACGGGAAACAGAGTATTCCTACAGTGCCGCTCGACAGCAATATCTGAGGATATATATGCCGATCGAGAGGGTGCAGGCTGGTCACTCAACTTTATGGATGCACCGCTACAAACATTCAGAGAAACGCCCCTAAGATCAGTATGGGTATACATGAAATCCGTCGAGAACTATACGGCACGGGATCTTTCTAATCCGGGAGACATTGTTGCGGCTTTCAGCGGTGTTGCCAATTTCATGACGCAGACCATGAAGGCTCCCTTCATGTTCGGCGTACTAACTTCGCACTTGATGCCGCCTTACTACGGGTACGTTCCCAACCGGTGCTCCGACGCAAGTCACCGCGTTGAAAAGAAGAGACAGAGCTGGAGGGTTTTCCCAGCTGGAGTTGGACTGGTTGGACCGGCGCTCCAGCGCAATATCGAAAAGAAATGATCCACAATTGTCTCGGCAATATGAACGAGTGGTTGCGTGAACGGACATGAATCAGATGGTATATAAGAGACGGCAATGGCAATTTGCGCCTTCTTTGGGACCCAAACCGTTGGCTGACCGACATTAGTAAGCACGAAGAATAGCAAGGGCATGAACATAGCCGCACCAGTGGCTCAATGAGGTCGTGGAAAGAAAAAAATCGACGACCACTCCGTCCTGATATATATGGGTCAACATATCTGCCGCCCGACTCACGTTATCGCAATGCATTGAGTAGATCATTTTCGAATCATCCTTAGCAGGCCTACGCTCCTTACCCGTATCCCTACTCGTCTGGCAACGATACTCGCGCTCGTACGAACAAATATCGCGAGGAGCCGCCTTCTAGCATGCCCGCTTATGCAGCTTCTCATACGTGGGTTCCTCAAACTCGCAATCGAGAAGCCAATCTTCGTCAGGGTAGGAATTCTTCTTACGATGCCGAGACCGACACTATCTCAAGGCCGTATCATTCCCAAAATTTAGCGTCAGATCGGTCAGAGTCTGGAAACGAAAACGATCTCGAAGTTTTTCCTCTTCAAAATGTCTAGCTATCTGGCTATGGACGCAAGCGTCGTAAGCAGAGGTCGTTCGGGATGGAGCAGAAATCACGAAACTCACAGGGCAACGTGGCGGTACATGTACGTCAAAGTCATACACTATCCATGCAAGAACGAACATTTCGATAACCAACCAGATTATCACTTCACGTCCTCAGTCGCCTACATGAAGCTGCCTACCGTAATGAAATAACGCGCTTCTTGTTCGATGTTATATTGGCAATGATCCGGCTTGTGATGGTTCTGCTTGGTTTTCCAGCGAGCTCGGAGACTGTTAAGCCAACCCAGTCGCCACAGCCAGCGGGTCGATTTAGAAATCAACTTCGACCGACAGAGCATCGAAGACCAAGTAGCATCGTCCAAAGCGAAATCCTCCATACGCATTCAAACATAAATGGGCAGCAATATCCATACATGGTTCCGCTAGGCACATATGTTTCACCGAGGACACCTGTCTTCCCAGGGGCATACAATATCACGGGCGCACATTTCCCCCCAAGCCCATACGCTCCCTCAAACTCACATAATCACACAAGATCATATATTCCTCCGAGAGCATATGTACCCCAAGTCGACTTTTCCTCTGGCGACCATCCATTACCTGGTCAAAAAGAGGCTACTAATGAGAACGATGTTTCCTTATCAGAGAGTTCCAATTTCTCGACCCCCAAGAAAATCCACCGCTTGAGGTTTGAGCCTCAAGGGTCGTACCGAGGAAGTACACACCGTAACCCTTTTAGTGCGAGAGACACTCAATACCCAACTTCTGCAGTTACCTCCAAGCAGCTTCCATTCAATCGAAGCAGGTCCAGTGGACCTAGTCGACGGGACAACTGTTCAGGAGAGGATCGCCAAGATCACGATCTAGTCGACCAACCCGAATCCGAAGTTGAGCCGGAACATACGGAAGTTGAACCTCATTTCAGCATCACCCTCAAGGAATTCCCAAATCAACCTGTCATTGCTCCATTTGATCCTTTCATTCGCCACAACACTTCGCTGATGCCTATTCTGCAATTCTGGACGTGGCATACGTTTTTATATATTCAGAGTCCGGTTTCCCCAGTATCTTCATTAGTCAGAGCCAACATTGCAGACACGTTTGGTGACTGGTGCGGCTCAATTATGCTGGACGGTCAATGGATCAATAATGCCAAAAGAGCAAAGCAGGAGTTCATTGCCATATCTGAAGCCAAGAAATTTACCGAGGATGAATGCGGCACGTGGTCGTACTATATACCGAAAGAGCGGGAGGGATCGGAATGGGATTTATTTTATGTCTTGTTGATTTCTTCGAACGATGGGCGATGGGAGAGGGTTGGACTTGGTAAGGTGTTCAAAGAAGCGTTCCGTGATGCGACTTGGAAGGAGATTGTATTAGCCTAGATTCGCACCGTTTTCCTTACCTATCTCTGCACATTTTTTTAAGAGTCGCTGATTGTTCTTTGCAAATACTGAAGAAGTGATACAAGAATGTATATACAAGTGTGCCTTGCGAGCCATTCGTCGTGGTGCATGTCAGTCGAAGATGCAAACATTGCCTTGGAAGTTGCTCTTGTCGGTCCATCTTTTCGTGACAACGCCCTCGTGCGCATGGTCATAGAATCAGGCAGAATCCAAGATACCTTAGAACGCCGACTCTGACAAGTTCTAGACCCTCGCCACAGGTTTGCAATACCAGAGCTTGGATACCCGGGTGAAGCTTCCCGTCCATGTCAACAAGGCCCAAAATTACGATGGACTCCCAATGGAGAGCACTCTCCAATCTTACTAGATCGACCCGAGAGTTTGTTCTAAATCTTGAGCCAGAATCCAGGTAAATGTAAGTATCAGTTAGATGTCCGGTATTCTGGTTGCCGATAATGTACGAGATCGTGTCAACTTCCAATGCAAGCTTCCCGCTCAAAGTTATCGTACCACCTGACACAGATCCATATGGGTTTTATTAGCGGGCGTGATATCGATCGAGTGCAACGTACAAAGTAGCACGCCAGTATGTCCCTCTCCCATAAGCCAGCGATATAGCGGCCCGCTTCCAGGCCGGCCACGCGACTAGCAACACCTGCAAGCGCCGGCAGCCTATCGCTAGGGCGTGTCAAGGCGATGTGGCTGTACTCCTCGACGATACTGAGCCATAAGTCTCCGAAACGGTTGTTGTTTCGCTCCAGACCAGTGTTTTCGAAGAGACTTCTGAAAACTCTCTGACCTTGTGATATGCTCGGGTTATAATGGTGAGTGAGATGATAATCGTCGACAAAGTTGCACTCACATACGCTCCTTACACTGCATGTGAACAAGAGTTCGGGAGGCAGGAAGTGAAGCGTACGCCGGGCCATATACCTTTCTTGCATGCACCATCCTCGCTGGCAAAGAGGGTATCGCGAAAAATCAAAGTCATATTCCAATCAATCGCGGATGTCATTGCGCGTCGCGATTACCTCCAAGGTCTTTTTCTTTCCAACCTTCAAGTTCATCAGCCACGGTGCGTCTCGCACGTGAAGAAAACCCTTGGAGCTGTCTTTTGCAGAGGTCGCTGCCAGAACGACGTATGCACCCGAATAGACTTCCACCATCCTGGACGATTCGGTTGCCTATTCATTATTGTCGTGTTGTACAATGCGAAAAGAATCGACCCACAGGTATCGCAGACCAACGCCGCGGACGACGAATAAGGCGTCCTTGATTGATTGTGGAAAGATCGACATGTCTATCTTCTAGCATCGTGCGCTTACGTTAGACCTCGTAGTGGTGGCTTGAACTGCTCAACCCCAGCAGTGTGTTATTGCAGCGTACTGCACGAGCTTCGTCGGTGATACAAGCCGGCAAAATTGTCGACCTCCACTGTCAACGATTTGTATCAAATGTTTCGGATTGAACTCTGTCGGTGATGACATATCGTTTATGGGTAGTATCGCAGTCCAAAAGCCATGATTTGAGCTTGCTGAATGAATCAGTTGGCTGTGAGTCTTCACAAATATTCAGGCCCCCTTGGAGCGGGACCTGAGAGTTATCAATATCATCTACTAGGATAATAAGATGCTGCTTAACCACCACAATACTGAGACATACCCTATGAGTGCAATTGAAGGTGGCGATATGGACAACCCCCCTCCTCCTCCATCGTTCGGAAACAGAGTTGTATCTTGTTCTCGTCGTCTGTTTTCCGTATCCAACACACCGATGCCAATTTCTTCGAGACGGCTGGAAGAAGATGGAGGCACTGCCGTATGATGTTGCAGAAATTACCTTTCTTTTCAGCAACGAAGATCGATACTATGCAATACCGTGTAAGCACTGCGAGGTGAACAAACGTCACAACCAATCATCATTAGAGCATGTGGTTTAGGGTCTACGTGGCGCAACCTACGCCACTGGCGCACAAATAGACGTGGTGAGCTAAAGCTAGTGTGTGTTCGTATGAGTGACTTGTCGATTCGCGGAAGTATCAGGTGCTTCTGTCGTTGATATTCGAGCAGGAATTTCGCACCATAAAGCCAGCTCCTGCGCAAGGAGCCTTTATTCGAGTCGCCCATAGAGTTGAACCCCACAGAATCGATGAGGAGGAGGGCTTTTTGTGGCAGAGATAATATCAGTCATCGAACAGGCTGAGGCAGGTGGTCATGCGCTGAAAGGTCGAAAGGCTGGCGGAGGTGTAAGCCCAGGTAAGCTACGTATCGCATTGATGGTCGATATCGCTTTTGTAACATCGCCAGACGGTGAAGCGCCTTGTGCTATAGTTCAAGTGGCGATGGAAGATATGGCTGCTAGGTCGTCTCGATTCTCAAGTACTGCAGTCGCGACGACTTGCAGAATTGGCAGTCTTAAACTTGACTAGCGCAGTGACTTGAGTAAGTGCCCACTTAATCTACGTCATTTCTAGCGGATGTTCGTCGCGCAAAAAAGAAGCCCACGAGAAGATTCCAGAACAGCCTGTTAAAGCGCCGCGACAACGTTCTCGAGCTTTGCAAGAACGGAAAGAACGATCGAATTATGGATAAGTAGCTAAAATGCCATTAAAACATCATCGAACCTTACATGATACTGATGAAGTGCATAAATGAGATGCGAACTTGTTTGTTATTGTGAGCTATCAGAACTAGCTACATAGAAGGAACGAGCTGAACAGACGCTAGTCCCAAAGAGGTACACAAGTGACCTGTATCCTCGAACAGATACAGCCTTGATCTCTCGAACTTCGTTTGATATGTTGAGCCACGTACCTCGCTTTCGGGAAGGAAAGACTGATCGAATAAAGGCATTCAGCTATTGTCATGGACGAAGGAGTGCCAGAGACATGCACAACTGGTGCGTCGATTCTTATGGATCAGTGAAAGATAAGCAGGAAGAGGGATATAAGCGGAACGACTCGTCACTTTACAAAGCCTCGATGAAGATGTTTGTCAGCGACGACAAGTCGAGGATAGCCAGTCGAGAATTTATAATTCAAAACAGCCGGACCCGGCAACAACATGTTCAATGAAACTTCATCCCTCAGGAGCTCGCTCTACCATGATTGCAATCTGCATTCAAATCAATTTCATAAAGAATATGCGATGTTAATTAGCGCGCACATATTCTATCACTCCCTCCCTTTTTCGAACATGCCACGACGCGAGTCTAGATTGGAGGCTACCAGATACAGCTACACATAACTGCGCGCGAGAGCTTTCTCAGTACTCCAAGGTGTGTAAAGAACCTTAGGACTTTCGTGGTAGCATCAGTATTGACAAGAGACGAGACAACGCAAACATAAGAGCGCAAGGAATTCATTTAGTCACAAACACAAGTCACTCTTGTGGACGAGGAAGAAAGGAAGGCATCGCGCAAAAAGTATTTGTACCTCGAAATGCCGGCTAGGAAAGCGCATGCGAGATAAAATGTAGGGAATACTGTCATGTCGCGCAGTCCTTCTCTAGAATCAACGTCGATCACCCAGCCTGTCTTTGTTCAAAGCACGATGCGAACCATATGCTGAGGTCTCTCGTAAATGTCACATGCACTAATGCAAATCCGACTCTGTACGTCCAGCACCAACATGGACACATCTGAAGCCGCTTTTGAAGCCAAGCCAAGGGTCAGACCCATATCCATCCTGTCTTGCGTCTTTGTCAGAGGATGCTCAAAAAGAGGACATGATGTACTTCTTCATGTCTTTAAGTCTCGCTATACGCAATGTGCATGCAAAGATGAAAATGCGACGATGGCTTTGCGATTCTTTATACGTCTCGTACATGCACTAATTTGGTAACAACATCCACGTGCTCATCAAGACCATCTTGCGTCACCTTCATGTCATTCTTCACACAGTTCATACAAGTCTGCACTGTATCTACTTCCGCCAATACGTCTGCACAAACTCATGCGCCCAATCAATCACACCAGCTTTCCAATCACCCATACTCTCCTCTATCAATCTTTCGAACAACACTTCCGCTTCGCCTTCGCTACGACCTAGCCACATGCGCTCCCGTACCTTACCGACACTACCTTCCCTTTCGACCTTGATGTCCGGTATATTCGCACCTTGCATCAGCGCAAACAAGTTCAGCAGCAAATTACTGGACTTGCGCAGCGTGCTCCATGCCGTGAAGGCATACGACTTGAACGCAAGGTAGTTAGCGTGTTGCGCTCCGCCCATTCCCTCGATCATTTCGCGACACAGCTTCATCTGCGGCGCGAAAGGCTTCGGATCGCGACCTAGGATGTAGCCGAAGTCGACGTGGAAGAAGCGGCCATCAGGCGCCAAAAGCAGATTGTCAAGATGCCTGTCGCCGACGCCTAGGAGGTACGTGATGACGCAGTAGCCTGCGCAGGATTTGATGTAGGTGTCCATCGCTTCTTTGCGGACGCCGAGAGGGGCAGAGTCGTCTGGATTATTGGCGCGGAGGTAGGCAAGAAGAGAGCCTTTGTGCTTTTGGCAGGCCGCAGCGATGGACATGGACGGTATGAATTGGAAAGCGCCAGCAGAAGTAGAGGTGGCGAGGATGCGGTACGGTGTCAGCTTCAAATCCAGGTTCTCTTTGCGCAAGAGACGATCCATGAGCGTTATAATCTGTATGACAAGTTGATCTTGTCGAAGGTCATCGCCTGTTTTGAAGATGATAGGATACTTAGTGTCAGCATTGGTCTTGAAGTTGAGGACCATCGGAAGAAGTGAGGATTTCAAGACGTTGCAATCGTCGGTGTAGATACCAGTGATGAAGACTGACGGATCGAGAGGTAGTGGAAGCGGGTCAAAGGATGTGAGTTCGTTCTTCGGATCGCTAAGCGCCTTCTTGAGACGTGTCAGCTTGGTTGGTCGATCTCCACCACCAAAGCGAACGTCTTTCGAGATTTTGGCAAGGACGGTAAGCAGCTCGCCTTGTCGGCGGAAAGTATTGCGTGTCTCGATACCTTCAGGTGTCTTTTCAAGCTCGACCATGAAGTCATACTCGACCTTCGCGAACAAGTCCCGGTGCTCGGGCTCCTGGTCTGTGCTGAAATCACTGATCTCGACCATCAGATACCAATGGAAGAAGTTGCCGAGCGCGAAGCTACTGGCTGCGCGTGTGATGAGGAAGCGAGCTAGTGACGAGTCGTCGCCTTCTCCTGGTGCTTCGTACTTCAGTGCCTGGACCAGCTGCAGGAGATAGAGCTGTAGCTCCTCATCATCTGCCTTCTTCAGTCGCTCGACTGCGTAACTTCGTACCACTGGATGGTCAAAGTGCGGCCCAAGCAGTTCTAGAGCATCGTCGACATCAATCTCGGCCCACTTGTCCAGCAGCGGTGCCGCCTGTCGTGCTTCTCTTGGGTTCTTCCAGTTCACGCACTTGACAAACTTAGTCAGAGCTCGCTTGTCGCGCAACAAAAAGTATCTGAACTTCCAAATATCGTCTCTTTCGTGCGATGTGATCTCCTCGAGAGGTCCTTTCGCCATCAACAAGTTCAACTTATCTCGGACGTGCACGTTAGGCTTCCTGTCCCGATCCAGGGAGTCGGTCTGCTGGCTGCGCATCAGCTCGCGATGTTTGTCTTCAGCTGGATTGATCCTACGCCCAATTTCAGGATCGTAAATCTTGATGAGTCGTCCAGCATCCGCATCACCATAGCCAACTCCATCAATATCGATATCTGGTCCAAAAGACACCTCGGGAGGCGGTCGTAGGCGTACATCTGCCTCAGGCAGTCGCAGGTCAGATATTGGTGGCGGAGGATACTCGACGTCGGTGAAGACAACCGCGTGATCGAAGCGCGGAAACTCAATCTCGAGGTAGAACAGCTCCTGCTCCTCATCTTCTGCCGCATTGCCATTTGCACCATTCGTTTGACTCTGCCGGTTCAGAGCAGCGGCCTCAGCCTTGAGAGCCTCGTTCCGTATCTTCATCATCTTCTTGTAGACAAGGCCGTCCAGCCAAGCGTTGGTGGGCAGATCTCCCATCTCTTGCTTCTTCAGGAGCTCCTCCAGACGCTGCATCTCAGCCACCTGCTCGTCTACTGTGTATTCCACCACCTGTGCCTTCCTAATTCTCCGCGCTTGTGGTATGACGCATGGCGTGGTTGTGTCTGTCAGACCGTCTGCTGCCTTGAAGCGATGTATTCGACATCGTTGTCTACCCTTCTGCAGCGTGTTGTCTTTGTCGAACAGCGGCATTGTGGTGCCGCCAAAAGGTGTGGCATGCAGGTTCGAGTCCTTATCCTCTGCAGGAGACAGATCCCATATAGTAATCGCCAGCTGAGCCGACGCAGGCAAATTCGAGTAGGTCACAGGCAACTGTAGCCATTCGTTCCATATGCGCGCGTTCTTGAAGGACTTGTAGGCGGTCTGAACGGGCACAGTGAGAGGCTTGCTGTCAGCCCATATTTGCGCTGTAACGTAGAGCTCAAAGTTGGCGCTGCAGACTTCATCAGCAACGTCTCTCACCTGGTTGCTTCACTTACTTGGTGATAGAAGCACGGTGTCGGAGGTCAGGGCGTCTTAGTAGTACCGAGTATGGTATAGGCTTCTGGTTCCCATCAAGGCGGTCTCTACCAGACTTTAGCATCACCAACAACTCTCGGCGGCAAGGCATCCTACATTCTCACATGCACTGACAGCCCTGTCAGGTCAAGAGATGTCGCAAAGTTGAAGGCTTCCATCGTGAGCGGTGCGGAAGCTGTGTACTATCGTGTGCCATGGGTATATCTCATCTGTTTCGGATGGAAGATGTGAAAGTTGCGACCAGCACCAGATAACATTTCGTGCAATCACGCGGGGTGGATGAGGCTGATGGCCAAAGCTCCCGAGTGGCAGGGGTACGCGGGTGAGCGTCGGCACGTGTTATTGGTCTTGGCTGACGCTCCATTCGCTCCTGCTGCTTGCCTGAGGCAAAATCGCGCTAAGTGGGCGGCGGTCTCTGCGTATCGACGGCAGCCGCGTCCCAGGAACACAAACTTTTCCCACGTCGTCCACAATCGCTCTCCGCCTCACGCTCCACTTTCACTGCCGACGAGACGGGATGGCGCGTCTCAACACCCATCTTTCTGCGACGCCTCAACAGACGCGATCCTCGACTGTGGACTCCCTCTATCGCGACCCTTCTCTAGCGCCGCGGAACGAAAGCAATGCGCGCACCTCCTCCTACTCAGTAATGAGCCCGTCGGCGTCGATGAACTCAGATAAGGAGAACGAACAGCCCAAGACACGCGAAAACACGCCTCAACCCTCGAAAAGGCGGGGCCTGCGAGGCGCGTCGGCCAGGATACCGACCCCTGACACAGGCTCGACAACAGGCACGAATGGCAGCAAGAGGCGGCGGACTGGCGAATACAACATGCGAGGCTCGAGGGGACCTGAGATCCACGAGGACGGGCCAGATGACGGTGACGAGGGAGCGGAGCCAGAAGACGAGGATGAAGACAACCCCACTGCTCCAGAAGAGGATGAGCAGGGAGATTTGCGCTTCTACAACCCCAACCAGGACCCTGAGCAGCGGAGACGGTTACGCGCGACACTGCGCGACCACTCACGCGTCGTGGATGGTAGGCCCTATTCATTCGGCCAGCCTCTGTTATGAGTAGCGCTAACAAAGCTCAGAAAACAAGGATGAAATGATCAAACCGAACAGACTCCTCCTAGACGCGCTGAAGAAGCAAGACAATTTATTTGGCAAAGTGAGGCAAACAGCCGATGCAGCGCTGGACTCCCGCTTCCTGGTCAACGCAAGCGAGCTGGCAGGCAAGAAGCTCAACAACAGCTTGCAGGGCAACGCTGGCGTTGGGATTGATCTGGACCAGTTTGTGTCGAAATGCATCTACTTTATGAAGTCGGGTGGGCGCATTGCGGGCGAAGAGGATGCACCAGCCTTACCAGTCGCGGATGAGGACGACGAGGCTGGCGATGACGGATTGGACTGGGCGCTGTTGGGAAGGTATGCTTGCTTCCCGTGCAATCGACGACCACCCACATCAAGTTTCCTGCTTGGTCCTCTCTCTGTGCAAAAGCGAGCTCGTGCAACACAACGGAGAGCAAGATCGCAACGACAACCTGTTGGGCCAGCAACACGACCACAAGAGATCAAGGAGGGCGACATCCAGCAAAATGAGAATTCGAATCTCTCCAATCTTGTCAAGAGCATCAACACCCGGCTGCGAGATCACATTGAGAAGGTGGATGGGCTGGTCGCGAATGAGCTGTCAGAGATACCAGAGGACGAGATTGAGCCTGAGGATCTGGCAGCGGCTTCGAAACGCTACCGAGCTGCCATCACCCCATCGGAAGAACTGGCCGTCAGCTTACTCGACTTTGCCATAAATCCGCACGACTTCGGGCAGACGGTCGAGAACCTGTTTTACATCAGCTTCCTGGTTCGTGAAGGTAATGCGAAGATTTTGAAGGATGATGATGGGCTGCCATTATTAAGTAAGCAGAAGCGAGCACACCACGTTGCATTTGCTAATTCCGCACAGTGCCCGCCAAAGCCCACGAGATTTCAGAGCAGCGAGAGAACAATGTCCAGAAGAACCAGGCAGTCCTTAGTATCGACTACCAGACTTGGCAGATGTTCATTAAAGCTTTCGACATCGAAGAGCCACTCATCCCCCATCGCGAGGAAGAAGAAGCAAACGTCGCGCCAGGAGGCTGGTATGCAGGCTGAACCGGCTGTACGATATGTTGTATTGTTACTCCGTCATCGTCCTTCATCCTCCTCACCAGCGCAACGTACATTACACGGGCATCCTTTGATCACGGCAGCTTGGGCATTCAACTACAGCACAAGCTGGTACGGGAAGATTTCTGCTTTTACGACGATTTAACCGTCTTTGTACCTTCTGCGATATCCCCATCTAGTCTTTGATACCCCAAAGATCTTCTTCATATCTTCTCTGACGTCGAGACGAATATACGCATGACTTTAACAAACCCATGTACACTTATCTGATTGCATCGTTATGTCGCCGCTGATTTGGACGTAGACAGCTAGGACTGTATAGGTGCAGCCAAAGACTGGGGCAGATGATTGTATGTTTCCGTCCTGCTTTCCATTCACGTGCTCTTCGAGACATGTATATGGCTGACACAATAGCACCTTTTCAAAACGCTCGAACACCGTAAATGGAGCGATGTAGTCGCACTTCAATTTCAGCGGGGAGCCACGGTCGGCCGTGCTATTCATTTTGGCAAAGGGGCGCACATAAGTCATGTGCAGTAACCCCGCTTCTTGAGACCACTATCTTGCATCGATAGCTTGACACCTGCGAGCCAAGTCCACGCCATGGTTTCTCCTCGATATAGCTACCAACCTTTACAATCGCGTGAGATTCGACTGCTGCAGCTCCACCCTGGCGAAAAGCAAACGAAGATCCAATTGTCTCTCGTACATGTCTACCTGCAAGACAACGTCGACTTTGAAGCGCTGTCGTATACGTGGGGAGACGGTGCCGACCGAGTACCGATAGCTTGCAATGAAGCAGGAGATGTACTTGAGGTCACACGGAACTGTGAATTGGCATTGCGGGCGCTCCGTAGGCCGGACACGATGAGGATACTCTGGGTTGATAATATCAGTATCGACCAGGGTAACATTGAAGAGCGCAACAGCCAAATCTTGCTCATGCCCGACATCTATCATGGGTCTGCCCGAGTGGTTGCCTTCCTAGGTGACTCCTCTGTCGACAGCGATATTGGCATGGACTTCATATCCGACGATGCCAAGACCATACAATCGGGGAACCGTCCATTCATTGGCAAGCTCCACCGGAAAGCCATTGACAGCATTCTCGAACGTGCATACTTTGAAAGAGCGTGGATTATTCAAGAAATTCTGCTGGCGAAAGATATTCTCGTTGTCCTCGGAGACCGCGCAGTCGAATGGAAAGCGTTCTCAAGCACTGTCTCGTACGTGAATGCGAACAAGAAATTACATTTTGGGAAGGCGTATCGCAGCTCTACACCGGCAGTGGTGCACTGGCGGGATAAGTCCGCTGTTACTAGGCCTCGGACGTTGCTGCATTTGCTAGACAAAACAAGGTACTGCAAAGCAACGGATCCGCGAGACAAGGTCTATGCTCTGCTGGCCATATCACCCGAGAAGGATGAGAAAAGTCTTGCACCCGATTATAGCTTGTCACCAACAGAGGTTTTCCTGTCCATCGCTAGGTATCTGCTTGTTCGATACGACAACCTTGATGTGCTTTGTCATTGTCAAGGCACACCTTCACCTCATGGTCTTCCTTCCTGGGTTCCTGACTGGAGTATCCATCGTTCCTCGAATGCGCTGCTTTCTACGAACATCTCGGCGGGAGCATACAGGGCGGACGGTAGACGAGCAGCCTATATAAGCTTTGGGGAAAGCTCCAAAACATTGTTATTGAAAGGAAGGATCATTGACACAGTGATCCAACTCGGATCCGTGTATGATGAAGCAACAGACTCTACAGCTATTCCACAAGAGTGGGAAAAGATGACAGCTTCAAATGCAGTGAACCAGAAAACCGAGAACGCCTTTCTGGAAACGTTGACTGCTTATCCCACCTATACGAGCGCCAACCCTTTTCAGCGTTTCTTCTCCAGTTGGCAATCGGTAATGCTTGGCCGTGAGGTCCTAGCACATCCGGTTGCAAGCGAAGCGTCCATAATCCAACAAATTGTAAACGATAAGTGTAACGGCAGGCGCTTCTTCGTGACAAGATTGGGTCATATTGGTATAGGCCCTGCGGTAATGCAGCCAGGATGTGTAGTGGCTGCTCTGCTCGGAGGAAAGCTTCCCTTCGTACTTGAAAATTTGGATGGGTATCGGTACAAACTCGTTGGCGAATGTTATGTTCACGGTTTCATGAATGGCGAAGCAATGCATAGTGATAGCGATGCTATGGATCTCTTCAACATAATATAGTAAGCGCCAATTCTTAACCAGTACTATCTTCAAAAATGCTGCTGGCTATTTCACTTAAGGGACTTCTACGATCGCTAGGCAGCGCTCGTTTGCATGCAAGTGCACCCACGTGTCAATATCGTGCACCTATGTCACGTACCTATCATTCACCCTTTCCTTCCTTCCCCCTTCTCCCAACAAGCCGGACAAACTTTACATGTCTTCCTCTCCTTAGCACCCCTCTTCACCGACCTACAAACCGCACAAAAGACATACGGAAGACCGAACCTTGTCCAAGAGTCCCCTTTCTTGAACCTAAACTTTGGTTCCGCAGCGCTGGGCGGTCTAGTCCCACAACGAATGCAAAACCGCGCATGTCTGTGCTCGCCATCTCTGCCCCAAAGCCCTTTGCGATGTGCGTCGGTGAATTCGCCGGCTCTGCGTAGCCGCACGCACACTACGCACGTGAAGATGTTTTCTGCACGCGCAGCGTCGGATTGTTCGGAGACTAGGAGAGCGGAGACTGTGGTTCCCAGCGAGGGTATGATACTGTGGAAGTGCTTGCAGGTTTGTCGGAGGAGTTAGGCGCGGGGTAAAGTGAGATAGGAAATGTTATCTAGGTGGAGTTGGGTAGGAAGCCAGAAGAGTGGAGGCGTTGCGAGAATGGTGAGGGCTTCTAGACGTGGGGGAGATCGACACATAGTGTCTGTTGTAGCGAAGGACATACTCCGGGATGCACTATCAATGATGTTGTCGCTTTTTGCGGTAAGATGTCTCCTAAGTTGGTAAAGCGTTTACGGTGCCATCGAGAACTTGGTCAGTGGCAGTATCGCGGAGGTAAGGCGTTGCAGGAGTGGATGTTTGAGGTGAGTCGAATTCGCATTCTGAGAGCTGGGATATGCGGTACGGCGTCCGTGCCTAAACGAGCTTCGGTAGAAGCATGAAACCTGGCTACGAGATTTTGGCAACTGCTGCACGCAGCCTCCGAGCATTGTAGATGAATGCGACAGGCACCTGCAGCATTGAGTTTTGCCGACAGGTCGCTCTGTCCCTCAGTAACCTCTTGGTCCACCAAGCTTCAACATATCAAGCAGGCCATCTACAACGTGCTCACTCACGCTTTTTAGCATGTCGCATATGAGAAGCTCGAAGGTGGGTGTGATGACGTAGTGCGGGGTTACGTAGTCAGAACCTTGCAAGTTGCAAGTATACAAAGAAGCTCAGCATTACGAATTCACAGCCGTGTATGCGGCATTTGTCTTTGTTCTTGCTAGCCGATTAGATTCCTTGTACACATCTAGTTCCCACATGGTATAGCTTCAAGGAGTTCAGGCGCGGCCCTGGGAAGTCGATAAGCACTATCAAGCTTCTCCAAGCTTTTCCAAGCTTTTGCGCACGCTCTGTCATTTGTTCTTGGTTCTAGCGTCTAGAAACAAGCTTTCCATGCGCCACAGCTGACGCCACGAAGTCCCTTGCGGTACTGTTCGGGTGCCTGCCCCGAATACGAATGGTCGAGTTCGGGCATTCGCCTTGGAAGCAGGGTCTCTCCTCGGCTCGAACGGCACACAGCGGCGTCATCTGTCCGCTCCACATCTGTGACCCTTCCAAGGGTCTCCAACGTCATTTCGACGGAAGCGTTTAGCGACGCGTGTTCGTAGCGGAGAAGCTCAACACCATTTATGCCTGGCCCCAAGTTTTTTCAAGATGGATTACATCTGGCTCTCAATCTTCCTGATCGTCATCTCATCTGTATACCTTTACTACCGCCTTCCCGGACGTCCGCCCATGATCATGGCACTTCGACTCTCTGACAACATAAAAGCACTTTGCACTGCATCTTCCAGCGTATCCAGTGAGCTCGCCAAAGACCCCACTAAATCAGCTGGTCACCTCGCCAAAAGTCTATACGGAAGTAATCATCCTGCGACCTCTCCTCTGCCCTTACCTGCCGACCGACAACCTGTGTCAGCAGAAGAGCTCGATCGCGCACGCTCGTGCGGTAATTGGGGGAATGCAGAACCAAGCGAACTCTTCCTGCGATGTTTTCACGACGCACTGTGCGCCTTGGAACACGATCCCCTTGCTGGCATGGTTTCGCCTAGTTTGATAGGCAGCACAGGAACTATTCCTCTGACTATCATTGCACCACTGCCAGACATTGTCAGACATATGTCGAACCTGATCGTGCGCGCTGAGCATGAGATCTTTCTCGCGACAAACTTTTGGATCAAGTCTGATGCCTCTCGTCTCATCACTGACGCCCTCCTCGAGCTTTCTAAGCGTGCCGGCTCACGAAACCAAAGAGTGACCGTGAAGATCATGTACGACCGCGGCAACATCAAACAAGTTCTAGACAACCACCAAATCATGACCGTAGAGCAATACACCGGCCCTATGGTGCAACTTCCTTCCCCTTCCGACATTCCGCATATCGACATGGAGGTGCAGAACTTTCATCGTCCACTACTCGGGACATTTCACGCCAAGTACATGGTTGTGGATCGAAAGATTGCCGTCGTTCAAAGTAACAACATTCAAGACAACGATAATCTGGAGATGATGACGCGTCTGGAAGGCCCAATCGTGGACTCATTGTATGACACTGCACTCTTGAGCTGGGAGAAAGAATTCAAGCCTGCACTCCCATGCCTAGGAATTCCAGCAACAAGTTCCGAGTTCAGTGCGTTCAACGACCCTGCATTTCAATTGCTGTTTGACGAGCGCGGCAATGGATTCCAGTATGCAGACGCAATCGCAAACGGAGATGCGATACTACCAATGCATGCCCCAGGCGACCCCCATTACGACCCGGACATCGCCTCTGAGATTCGACGCCTATCTTCAAATCTGAAAGCCGCATCTAGTGAATCTCAAATAGAGCCTATAACCCGCCATCTCAGTAAGCGCACCACCTCTCGCGTCCAGATCATAACTAACTTCGCGCCAGATCTAAGCATGAAGCAAACCACACCCAGCAACGTCCCAGCCGTAGACTCCATTGCTTTCTCACCCTTGATCCCACATACTCCACATGCATCCTTCCCCATGGCTCTCGTGAACCGTGCTCCCTATGGCGCCCCAAACAACTCCTCTCTCATCGTGCCGCAAAACCTCGCCTGGCTATCGGCAATCCGGCACGCGCAACACCACATCTTCATCCAGACGCCCAATCTCAACGCACGACCCTTGATCCCCGCATTACTCGATGCGGTGCGCCGGGGCGTGAAAGTGGATTACTATGTGTGTCTGGGGTACAACGACTCCGGCGAGCTACTACCGGGGCAAGGTGGCATCAATGAGATGGTCGCATCATCCTTGTACACATCCTTGTCTGAGCCTGAAGACGCCGAGGCTAGGAGGAGGCTGAAGGTTTATTATTACGTAGCGAAAGATCAGACGGAACCGATTCACAATCAGTTCAAGAAACGAAGTTGTCACATCAAGCTGCTGATAGCGGATGGACACGTAGGTATCCAGGGTAACGGGAACCAGGACACGCAGAGTTGGTGCCATAGCATGGAAGTCAATGTTATGATCGATAGCAGGGAGATTTGTGAGACATGGTTGGAAGGCATCGATCGGAATCAGAGTCAGTACTCCTTCACCAGCCGTCTGCTTATTCAGGAACAACGTGCTAATCTCTTCGTGTTGTAGACACAGCTCTATACGGTCTAGCATCGGATGTTGACGGTATCTGGCGCTCCCCAACAACGAACGAGGAAGTGAAGGGTGCAATTGGCAAAAACCCAGGAAGATTTTCGTGGGCAAAGGGCGTTGTGGGCGCTGTACAACGAGTCCGAGGTTCGAAGCCTACTGCAAAAGCGTGATACCATGTAGATGTTTACAAGCTGATTCACGAATATGTAGGAGCTTACGGCGTATTGAATTAGCCGTGTGCATGGAGACGGAACATTTCGCTCCTTCTACAAAGCTTGAGATATTTAATTGTTGACGACATAAGAATGTGGAAGAAGTTGTCGGATCGACCAAAGGTCTTATATGGAGTAATCGAAAGTCGCACAGTGTACAGGAATGCGCTTCGGTAACATTATGTCACTTCAGAAGCACGAGTGACACATCTCATGAGTAGTTCGGTCCAGACTCGATTGTGGCTCTTATCCAAATGAAATTTCCAGCCGACGAAGCTTTTCGCACAGGCCTTTTGTGTCCTAGCAGTGACATACGCAGTCATTTCCGCTTCAAGCTCGTAAATCTTGTCCAGGCTTAAGCATGCCACCTGTCTCAAGTCCAGTCTCACTATCGGTGGCTGCATCAGCCCTGCATCTCAATGCCTCCCGAGCAATGTATTACCTCGCCAGTGCAATACGACCCGAGCGGTGAAGCAAGATGCACGTACGCGCCCGCAATTTCAACTGGCATGCCGGGCCTATTCAACGGGCATGCGCCAACACCAAGTGAATTCATAGCGTCCGCAGGGTTGTTCTTCGTGGCTGGCTGTAATGGTGTCCAGCTTCTTGATGTCAGCGTCCGTCGTTTTGTGCATCTCGCTACGATTTATCCGCTTACATGATACCCGGCGCAACTGCATTCACCCTAATCCCATTCTTCGCCTGCTGCTGCGCAAGGCCACGCGTGAACGTCGCGATTGCGCCCTTTGTCGAGGCATAGTCCAGCAGCGTTGGATTGCTCATGTACGCCGCGACCGAACTACTGTTGACAATCGAGTCGCCGCGCTTCATATGCTTGAGTGCATACTTCGTCATAGCAAACATGGAGATGACATTTGTTTGGAACGTCTTCTCCGTGACATCGAGGTCGATCTCGGTGATGTCGAGACACATTTCTTGCATGGCAGCTGCGGAGTACATTAATCTTTGATCATGTCGAGACGTGGGTGAGAGGTTACCGTTGTTTACAAGCACGTTCAACTTCCCAAAAGCCTTCATATGTCCTTCAACAGCCTTTTGACAATTCTCCCTTACCTTCAAATCGAATTGCATCAAATTCGCTTTCTGTCCCGCTTCTTCAATCTTCTGCTTCACGTACTGCGCATCCTCTTCCTCCTCGGGCAAACACACAATACTAACATCCGCACCCTCTCGCGCGAACAAGATTGCGACTGACCTTCCAATGCCCGAGTCGCCACCAGTAATGAGCGCAGCTTTGCCTTTGAGCAGACCACGGCCTTCGTACTCTTTCAGGTAAGGCTTCTGATTCTCGTCCCAGAACTCAAGACGTGTCCACTCAGCCTTTTGCTTTGTGGCTGCATCGAGACCAGGTCCGCCGCTTTGTGATTGTGCGGTGATGGAAGTTGCTGGGTAAGCGGTGATTGGCGCTTCTTGGTCGCTCATTCTGGCGAATGTAGCGGTGAATGTGCGTCGAGTGTGCTGTGGTATATAGACGCGTGTTTGTGAAACGAGTCGCGAGAATTGCACGATGGATGATCGGAATATATTCGAAATTTGGGGCTGCTTGTGTTGTAGATGTAGATGGAAGGATTGCATTTGCGCGTGAGGTCATGCATCGTCATTGGTCAGTTCCAGGGTGCCAACATACCACGAACGTCAGTCCGCGGGATGTTCATCAGTTGGAGTAGGTAAGGAAAACATTGCGAAGTAGAGAATCTACTTTATTCGACCTCGCAAGTTTGGAGGATGTTATGGAAGTCCAAACATACTTTTTGAGCGATATCTAAACAACTTTTACACACAGGACCAAGTCCCCGTGTTGTTGTTGACACTATCTAGGCTTCATTCTAATTTGCAACCTTGTTTTCATTCTGTGCGATGGGAGCAGGAAACTCGCGTAAATCACGACGCTCATCGGGCAGCTTGTCATCAATGCTGGTGCGAGCAGCAAGCTGCTCAGCTGCGCCACGCGCAAAATCGCGATACTCGGAGCTCGTGCCTAGCCTGAAGCCAAGGTAGATGGTCATCAAGAAGGTTGTACAGAGCATGCCGAATACGGTCCAGTTGCCCATAGGGTAATTCGGGCCGTCGGTGCTCGGGGACAAGAATGGGGCGCCGATTCCTCCACAGTTCGAGATGGCGATGGTCACACCGGTAGCCAATGCAGTTGCTGTGGATCCAGAGACAGTGGCGGTGCGATGAGCCAAGAAAGGCATGACCGCAGAGTTCGTGCAGGCGATCAGGAACACGGCGACGTAGCGACCAATCCAGTTCTTTACCAGCGCCAGAATCAGATATCCACTGCCAACGAGCGCCAATCCAGCAAGCGCGTGTCGGATGCGCTCCCTAGAGTAGTCAGAGTGTATGCAGTTGCTCAAGATGATCAGTAGACCGAATACATTCGGTGGCACAGTGAGCAGCTGGCCGACGTAGCCTTTGAAGCCGAGATTCTCAACGATAGTGGGCGAGAAATAGCTGAAGCTGTTCAAGCTGTTGACCATGAAGAAATAGCCAAGCGCATAAACCCAGAACACCGGATCGAGAAGTGTCTGCTTCGCGATCTTAGGGCTAAAGGTCTTATCTTCCTTATTGGGAGAATGGTCCCATGCGAGCAACTGCGAACGCGCGTTCTTCCTCGGTGAAGAACTTTGCATCTTGAGGATAGTTGGGCATCCAGATCCAGACGAGGATGCCGAACAAGACGTCCGGGATACTGGTGAGGATGAAGAGCCATTGCCATCCAGCGAGATTAGCCTTGCCGTTCAGGAAGGAGATTCCCGTCGCGAGTAGACCGCTGAAAGCACCAGCAACGGCAACAGATCCTGCGAAGATTGCTAGACGTGTGGCTCGCTCCGATGGCTTGTACCAATAGCAAAGATACATGACGACGCCTGCAACATGTTAGCTACCGCCCAGCAGGCTTATTTAATCGTGTGTACGCACCTGGGAAGAAGCCTGCCTCAGCCACGCCAAGGAAGAAACGGACCGCCAAAAGACCACCAAAGGTCGACACGGCCGAAGTGCAGATCGTGATAATACCCCAGGAGATCATGATGCGACCAATCCAAACCGATGGCGAGAAGTACTTCATGAAGAAATTGCTGGGTGCCTCGAAGATGACATATGGGACGAAGAACACCGCGACTGCAATGTTATACCGCATGCCTTTGAGACCAAGTTCGGTTGAGATGTTGCTCCCTGGAACGTCGTTGTTGAGCGTTCGAGCATTGCCAAGAGTGAGACCGAGAATGCGCCCGATCCGGCATCGGATGCTTCGCGAAAAACGCGTCCGACGTGCATCGCATGAGGCTGACCGGATATCTCAGGACTTGGCTGTGTCATCTCAGCCACCCTGTCCGGTACGTGGCATTTGATGCGTTCTACGTGGGTGATGTTGCGTTGTGGCGTGCATGTTGCGTACAGCGGAAGAGGACTGGATGAAGGCGCGGAGAAACGTGGAGTGGAGTTTTGGCGAAGCCGGGCCCATCGACCCGATCCCTGCCGACCGCCCTCGAGACGAGCAACACGAGATGCAGACAACTGGATTGGCAATTGTCGTTGAACATGATATGATGTTATCTGGAAAGACCTTACACGTGTATTGTTTTCGCAGATGACATGCTCAGGACACCCTCACAACATGCAACCACCAGCTGGACTACAACAAAGATGTTGCCATCCCGGTCACCAAATCGCATATCAGCCATCGACAATGATCTCGCTGCCTGTCACGTAGCTACTCGCATCGCTGACGAGCCAAACAGCGCCGCCCCGGAACTCCTCCGGCTTCGGAACCCTCGCCATTGGAATGTCGTTGACCCACTGCTTGCTCAGCTTCTCCGTCTCTTCACCTTCGTTTGCCTCAGTCTGGCCGTAGGCTGGTGATAGCGCATTTGCATATCTCATGCAGCGCCCACTCCGATGCTAACGACTTCGTGAGATGGGCAGATGCAGCCGTGGAAGCGTTGTACGCGGATTGCTTCTGGGGTCTGTTGACAATCGAACCGGACATCGAGGAGACGTGAGAATGCGGCCGTCGACTTTGTTGTCAATCCACCACTTTCCGGTGGCACGGGAGGAAAGCAAGGTCCTATGAGATTGACGTCGATCGTCTTCTTGAAGTCCTCATAGGGATAGTCCTCATTAAGTGCGCCGCCCGTGATCCCTGCATTCGTAACGAGGATGTCGACCTTGCCGAACTCCTTGACAATGCTATCCCAGGTTTTCTTGACTGCATCCTCGGATGATGTATCGCATTTGTAGCCGTGGACGGAAGGCTCGGGTGAACCGGCTCTTTTGGCTTCTTTGATCAGAGTCTGACACGATTCATCAGCGAATTGTTGCTGGAGAGCCACGACTGCACCATGGGCACCGGAGAGGGTGAGGCAGCAAGGATCTGTTGGCCAAGACCTTGCGATGCGCTGGCCCCATCGTCAATCTTAGATGTATGCCGTCAATTGATATTCAAGCATACCCAGTCAATAGGAGATTATCAGCGGTCGTGCAATGGCCCAGAGAACTTCTCAGACTTGCTAACAGCAACCTTGCCTTCTAGCGAGAACGCGGGCAAAGTTCTACACTGATTGTGAGCATACCGGGAGCCAAAATTCGCGAGTCGAGAGACGCTTGGGAAGGCGCGCCTCAGAGCTGAGTTGGCAACGTACGATGGCATTCTGCGACGCTTTCGACAGCGCTCTTGTTCTGGAGCTGAACGTTGGAGTCCGATGTGACCGAATGTTAGAAGAGAATGAAGTTGTGTCGCAGTTTCTCATGTGGTTTATTTGAGAGAACACCCGAGGTCGTACCTGCGATAGTCTGACGTCGCGCGCGCGTCAATGCTTGCGGCAGAGTCCTCGGACCCATCCTCGATGCACGATGCACACAGGATCATGATTATGATCAGTGCAAGACATAATGACACGCAGGAGACAAATCCATTCGAAGAAAAAGGAAAAATGCGAGCAGGCTGGAACGGCTGACGCAATCGAGGATGTTGGGAGAGAGGAAACTAGGCCATCTTGCAGGGGCAGCCAGTAAATTCCCAGATTGAAGAGAAGATGATGGTATTGAATGTTTGATTGACTTCGAGTACTTGCTAATAACTTGCAATGACCCAGGCCGTAGCCTCGAGGGTATGGTATCTCTTTGTTGGCTCGATGCTTTACATGACGACGCACCAGCAGGACTCGTCGCAACCGCAGCAGTCGCAGCTCTCGCCGCACGAGAGGACGGGGGCGGGCTTAATGATGGAAGAGACGGAGGAGGCGACGGAGCCAGGCATGTTGATGTGGTTTCGGTGAGATATATGGGAATGCTGCGATAAAGTCAATCATGGTATTGTGTATGAGCGCAGTGAGCTTACGAGTGGAGTTTGTTGTCGAAGTATACGAGTGGAAATTGGTGTATGGATTGAAGTGAATAGTGGAGGATCGGGAGGCGCGAGGTCTTTATGCTACGAGGAGACAAACGGGGCCAGATTGGTTTCGGTCACCTACCACGGTCCTGCGCTGTATGTCATAGCCCTTTTCAGTAAGCCCCAGTAATCGAGGTCCGTGGTTGGTGCCGCTCAACCGTTCTCGCCGGTCTTCACCCTGAGCTGTGCAGCTACAAGGTCGTTTGCATGCTTCATCTACTGGCCACAAAGCCTCCACGCACCGCCTCCTACCGCGTTCTGCGTCGCGGTAACGCCTCAGGTCCAATCCCCAGAGGCGCAGATAATGAAAGGTAACGTGGCGTCGTGGCTCAGCTGAACTTGCACTGTAGCAGCTCGTGCCATTGGCTAGATATCGGCCGTATTCGTAAACTTGGTGCGTCCAGACGTTTCGAACATGCATGCTGACAGGGATCTGATTGCGCGGTTAAGCATGGACAAGCTTTCATACCCTGGAAAATGCCTCACAAAAGCAAGGCACAAGCCTTGCCAAGCTCATGGTCGCTCCTTGGCTGTGAGTGGTTCAGCGCAGATTCCTGGCTTACGCATGTTGTCGCTGCATGTGGCACAGTCGGCATCCAGGTGTGACAGATGATTGGTATGGAATGATGTCGTTGTGCAGCAGCTGCGTAAGCGTTGCGCATGCGGACCACAGCCTGACTGAACACAATCCGGGTGTCCCAAATGCGATGATCCGTTGCATGACGTATTGAGCGAGCATATCAATGGCTGCTAGATCGAAAGGATTGGATCCAATTTCCCTCAGCTATGGCTGTATGCTTTTCTGAACCAGAGCTTCGTGGAGGGCAGCTGGAGCGATTCGGCCCGTCGCGCTCGTCGGAGGGTGACTCCGGCCACAAACCTTATGCAGAGACCACGGGATGATTTGGAAGGCCATGCATCAATTCCGTTTGGTGCTTCGTTGGCTGGACTTCGAGCGCAAGCCACTTTACTTACCTTATGAATTTGGGGTGTGCGTGGTTGGATGTTGAAATTGTGAGGCAGGTGTTGTGATGAACGGGCAGAATGGTCGGCAGTCGCGGACTTGCTAGCAATGTGTAGCTGTGGCTTCCACTCTCCGCACTTTGTCTCTTCGCAACACCACGTCTGCCTTGTCTTGCGCACGACATATGAGATTCCCAATGAAAGTCTCCCGAATGTTCCTTTCTCAAGTATCTTTGGCAATTTCAGATCATTCGCCGAGGTTACAGCTCGCTCACAAGCGCTTGATGCTACAGCAACACCCCGGGACATAGGTGAGCCTAGCACCATAACAAACGATCAGTCGTACCCTCAAACCGCAACATTCTGCGTCCTGTTCACGACGGAGTCGATAGGCACATTGAGCTGTGGCTACATGATTGGCAGGTACAGCTTCGCGAAGACCAGTCCACACCATCTTGGCGACGCTATTCTACAGCCTACAGTATGCTTTCAATAATAGCCTTGTCGAATTTTGCAGTCGAAGCAAGCTGTTCCCACCTTCGGAACCCGCGTGGAAGGCCAGGATACTTATGCACCCTTGTGCAGACACTAGATTGCACAGCTGGTTAGCGGATTTCTCGAACCCTGATGAGTGTGCGATCACTCACGAGAGGTTCTCTAATTTTTTCGTAGGTATGAGTCCGTCGTCTCTCAAAGGTTCGGCACCCGCCACCAAGATGGTTGTCTTAGGCCAGCCGCGCAGTTCTTCACCGGACAGCAAAGGAATATTCAGAAGTCGCTCTGTTGGATTAGCTCCGAAAAGGCTACTGAAAAGCTCCAGACGTTCGGATGGGATAACTGGCGCGTCCTTATTCTGGATCTTGGCCGATACCTCGCAAGATTTGAAGAGGTGGAACGGGTAGCTGTCAACGTGGACAAGCCATGGTATACCGAGACAAGCACCAGAAATTTTACTAATGTATCCAGGCTGCCCTTCGGAGAGTTCCAACTCTTTCAGAATCACGCTGGCAGCGAGGGTTCAACCCGCTGAAATTCCCATCACTGCCAGCCCTTTCGAGCGAGATGACTCGACAATGTCTGTGTTATCGCGAATGTACTCGAACGCTCTCCAAGCATCATGCACTTGTGCGGGGCATTTATATTTTGGGTATGCCGATACATGACACTCAGCACAGCTGTGTTTGTCTCTTCTGCCACTCGACAGCAGAGAAAATCATCGGATGTCTCATCGCCGAGCAGGGATGGTAGTAAACTTGGAAACATGGTATCATCGAAAGAATCGAGTTCGAATGTCAGCACATGTTTCGCAAGACCCTCGACTGCGCGATTGTCTGACATGTCCACCTCAAAAACAATTCTAGCTTTCCCGACGTTCGCCTTTTCCGCTTGTAGAGTTGACGGTGTAGCATTCTCAAAGTGTTTTCGGCGGAAGTTAATGACCGGCGTCTTGGAACCCCACGTTCGCGCCAAAACCATCGGCATTTGTGCTCGCTCAACACGCCGCAACATCAACTTGATGCTACCGTCTCGTCATCAATATACCATGTTCATCATATCTCCGCTCCGCCAATGTGGCAGCCCCCGAAAAAAGAGACAAGGTAAGTTCATCTTGTAAACCACAACTGATCCCGCAAGCACCAGCAACGTAAGATTGATATAGTTCATCAATTATCTCGCAAATATAGCTGTAATTACTCTAGATACCGAGCCGAGATGCCTTACATATGCTTGGTTCCGGAGTGCAGACGACAATAAGGACATGAGCATCGGCATGAGCCGCCAGTCCACCTTTCTGAAGGCCTTGTTGTGCTCCTTCTCAGAGAACTCGTACACGTATGTTGCATCGTCGTATGAAAGTCCTGCTCGTAGAGAATGCTCGAGATGCGTAGCCTCGACATACGGTGCCTTCTCGTCGACTTCGATGGTCTCGGGAGTTTCGGGCTTTTGTGTCGCCATGGTCGAGGATGGGTAAGGAGAGAGTCCGTGAAGAGAACCTTGATTTGTAAGAGAGTTTGTGCCGTCAAGACTTCTTGAGGCACGATCAATCGAGGTACGATCAACACAGCTCTCTTACATTCGTACGTTGCATGAGCAAAGCGTACAGATATGCTCGACGCGCGATAGCCTCTCGTGCGTGCCGAGATGAGGTACGGACATGCAATACCGGCCAAGGTTTGGTGGCGTCCCCATCCACTACCCCAGAAATGGGAGCCAAACATCTGGGGTAGCCCCACAGTCTTCAGCTTCCTTGCTGTCGGAAAAGGTGGGCTAATGCTTGCATCCGCAAAGACCTTGCCGTGCGACTCAGTGAGCTATGTCCTCGGCCACGACTCAGGGCCGCAACCCCAGCCGGGTGCGTTCCGATGGAGATAGAAGTCCGGGCACGCAGGAATTCTTCGATGTCCTGTTGGGGAACGGCCCGTTCACACATGGAAACCACATCTCCGAGAACACTGTCGCTCAGATGAGGTGCGTTTGGTAACATTTGCGGGACTGGCAACTAGGCCGAGTGAAGCCCACCGAATTAACCAGCAAGGTCATCACAGCCCTGAAAGCCAATCGCGACACAGTACTCAGCGTACAGTCAATCCCATAGCTGCATCCGCCGAGACGCCGATCTTGCCTGATGCCTTCTTCCAATCAGTTTCGGCCTTAAACGACACGAATGACCGCTTGCGATGGTATATGAGCGTACATATCACATTATCATCAGCCAATTATCCTGACGTCATCCCTGGAGTCTACAACCATCTCGACACCCGCCTACTCTCGAGATTGGATTCTCAGGATGCGCGGAAGTCAGAGATAAACCGCATACGGGAAGGGCTCATCAAGTCCACCGGTATTGTTGGGGCAGTGGGAACTGGCAACGCGATGGGAACACTATCCGATCGCGTGCCGGAATCTCTGCGTGAGACTGAGTGTATGAGAGCCAAGGAGTCGGACGAAGAGGCGAGAATGAGAGGGAGGAAGTTCTGGACGAACATATACGCGAGCAATCCGGCTGTTGATCTAGAAGCGTCGGTCCGGGTAAGCCCAGACTATGCTTTTGTCGTTCGTGGTAAAACAAATCTTGCCTACACATGAGAAGTCGAACGGGCCAGATAATCGCTGACAACTGTGTAGACGTGTTGTATGCGAGGGTCTTCTCGTTCGACGGCATCTTGGATGATCGTACGACTGGATATGCAATGCTGTTCGGCTTGTATGAAATGGATTGCCCGAACCAACTCCAGCACCACATGAAGGGTATGCTATGGCATGGTGCGACAAGAAGACCTGCTGGAGCTGCGAAAGCTTTGTTTGGGACTGATCGGTATCCTAGGCATCAAGCTGAGGCATGGCCCTGCGCCTATCCCCGTCCTTCCGCACAGCAATCAACTCGGCGAGTCGTAGAACACGTAGTAGGCTGGATGCTGATATGGTAATGCGCAATGTGGCAACCAAGCTGCCCGAATTTGAATCTTTCCTCCATTGCGGATATTGGGGTGGGTACAAGAGTTGATACGTTCTCGTCGGGCATATGGTAGTATGAGTTACATCAGCGGTGCTTCACAGGATAGCTGCGAAAGATGCTTCGTGAGCATGGCCGGTGTCAGGAAATCTTCCCTCAAACGACGCGAAGCAGGGAGAAACCCTTCGAACTCTGTGCGAATGTCGTGTAGCTTGTTTGAAATAAAAGCACATGTAACTCGTTTAGGACGTTAGAGGGTCGGCTGTGGGCGGTAGGGCGCCGGGCAGCCGCGGCCCTGATGCCGCTCGCTCCCTACCCGCCCAGAGACTCCACACCTCTTCACCAAGGCACTCTCCACTCGTTTTCGGTCGTCCCATGGATTTGGAAGAGAGTCAGCTGTTGTGACACAATCCATTCAAACTCCGTTGCTTAATCGCAGTCTTTTGCTAGTCACGACCCACAACCCTTAATGCGACAGTTGCCCATGCAGCCAACCTAGAGCTCAACCAGGGAGTCGCACTCTTTCAAATCGCACCATGCCACACTATGTTTCCATAACACCCTCTGTATATCCTTCTCAAGCCTATCTGGAGAGCTTTCCACTTTCTTCCTGCCCTCGAAGTAGCCCTCTGACCCTGCGAACTCATCAGAAATGGCTACATCTACAACCGCTCTAGCTGCCTGCCCAATAGACGTGGTGAGATCAAGCGGGTCGACTGCCACCGCCTGGATCAACTCCGTCTCTTTGCGCTGTCCGCCGTCAGTCAATCACGCTGAGCCGTTTTGCATTCAAACTGTACCTTCTTCAGCCTTCGATTCAGTTCGTACATTACCAAGATTATTACCAATTTGCTGATCGCATAACGTTGGAAACCGCGGCCCATGTGGATGCTCTCTGATTCTTCTTGCGGATGTATCAGATCGTTCAGGCTTCCCGGAAGCTTGGTAGGAAATCCTTTCGAAAGTCCAGCGTGCTCTGGCCAATGTGCTTGGCTTCCAATGAAGACCATGCGCCCATTCCGACTGTCCATTCCGCCCAGCAGTCGCGAGCACAGTGCAAAGTGGGCGAGATGATTGATCGCCATGGACTGCTCGAAACCGTCTTCGGACTTGGTTGGTGCGCCAGAAAGTCTCCAATAGACTTCGGTGCATATGATTGCTGCGAGTCGGGGCCATCGGCGGGTCTGTATCTCCGCAATCACCTGGTGGCAGAAGAGCGCGACGGTTTTCAGTGAGTTCACATCAAATGCAATTAGCTTTGTGCTTAACTTAAGTGTAGCCTTTGCGCTTTGCCTGTCTACAGCTCTCTGAAGCTGTTTAGCAATCTTGGGATTCTTCTTGGCCTTTTCAAACCTGGCTTCAATCTGTGGGTCTGATGTCTATCCTGCTAGGCGAGCTGCAGGGTTGAGATATGGACAGTTCCTGTACTAGTGATCCTTCAGACAGATGCATTTCCCTGGTGGTTGATTCTGGTTTGCTTGAGGCTTCAGGCTAGATCCTTCCTTGGTGGTATTGGCCTTGTTATTTGACCCAATGCCGTCAGCAATGCTGAGAGAGGCGCCGAAGGAGCTAAGTGTAGGTCCTTGCGGCTTAATAATGCGGAGAAGCTTTCTAAAGCTGGCAACTAGCGTGGTGATCGTTGGTAGATCTGAATCTTTCTCTTGCAGATCTAAGAGCTTGCGGAGCTCAGCTGTAGCCCAGGTTTTATGTACCTTGTTAGTAGTGACGAGAAATTCTTCTTAGACCTGTCCTCCTTTCATCTTAGGCATATCAATTGTAGCTATAAGATCAGTGACGCGTATCTATTCATCTAGCCATTTGTTAATGCTGGTATTGCGTAGTTTTAGCGATCGTAGAGCGTCGTATTTTGCCCTAAGCTCTCTCCTCTAGGTAGGTTTAGATAGAGCTATGTAGGCTTTAAGTTTGACGAGTCGTGTATGTGCAGTTGTGTCATTCTAGATAAGCGGAACCAAGGAAGTAGAGATTGTTGATGCAACGTTAGTGCAGATCTCTTTAAGAGCTTTGTCCTTCTGGTACTAATCTTTGTACTTCTATTCCCACTCACTAAGCTTCATGCGCTGTAATTGGAGAATCTCTGATGTGAGATCTCCTTCAGGAAGCATAGGGCGCCCAGGTTCTGGAAAAAGAGCAGGCGGCGTAGAGACTGATATGTTGGATGTGGGAGCACAGGGCAGGTATGAATGAGGCAGAAGGTTGTTGTATTGAGAGAGCTACTGTGAGCGATTATATACACAACCAGATGAGTAAGCAGGTGACTAACAGAGTCACGTGAGATGCAGTTCACAGTGTACTGTGTGAACTGAGGTGCCAGGCTGACATGATAGATCACAGTATTCCTATATTCCATATGAAACTGCTTTATCCTTATGTTGAAATAACTAAAGAGACCACTCCTTAGGCCTTGTAAGGATGACAAGGGTCTTGTTAGACCTCTAGGTTTCAAATGATACCATGATAGATAGCAGGATGGTGATGACTGCTAGGTGCGGATGTGCCAGTATGCCTAGTGTGTCCAGTATATCTGGTGTGTGCAGTGCGTCTGCAGTGTGTCCACAGTATCTAGTGTGTCCGCAGTATCCTTAAGAGACGTGAAGTGTTTAGTGTTAATTAAGAGATGAAGAGATACTAAAGAAATAGCAGTTGTAGGTGAACTTCAGTAGTTGAAAGATTGCAGTGTGCAAATCCGGGCTCATAACTCTTAGATGTGTGATGTGGAAGGAGGAATGAAGAACTTAGTTAATTGTGTAGCTATGAACGAGGGAAGCTATATATACGTGTACAACGAGAGAGTGTAGGGATAGCCCTGCTAGCGTGCAACATAAGGCCCTGTACTAGGTCTGCACGCACAGCGTATGCAACAGCGCCTGTAGCTGTTGCACGCCCATTCTGTAGCTCAACTAGATCTTCTCCATCCTCGTTGCTGCTTCCTTTGCCCTCCTCTGCTGTGCCGCCGCCGCCACTAGCCATCTCTGTACAGTAGCCGGCGGCGAAGCGCTCTCCTACTACCTCTCGCCCAATGCCTACAGCTGTGTGGCGGTACTCCTGCACTGTCAGTCGCGTCCCCAGCCACTTAGCAGACTCAAGCGTCATCGTACGCGTCAACTGGTCCGTCTCCCACAGCCCTCGCTCATTAGCCCAGAGGTAGTCAGTCACTGAGGCAGACAAACGCTTGCCTAGCGCGCTCTGCAGCATCGCTCGTAGAGGCTGCGTGTAGAGCAGGTAGGCGGCCACAAGCTGCCCTATTGCCTTAGGCAGAAAGCGTACAACTACCTTAGGCTTATCCCACTAAGATTGCGTCTTGTGGTAGCGGGTAACGACTGCTACCTGGCCATCCATCACGTACAGATTGCGGTCCTGCAGCACTCTGTTCCGCCACTGTACAGAGAGGAGCTTAGGCCTACGAGCTGGCTAGCCACCTGTTATATGCACAGCGAGGCTGAGAAGCTCAAGGAAGCGTTCGATATGCCGCAGGTGCCGGCGCACCTCTTGACGCCTCCACTGTACTAGCCTGCCGCTGTCGCTCTCTCCGCTCTCTCTGCTCTCTCCGCTCTCTCTGCTCTCTCCACTCTCTCTGCTCTGTCCCTTGCTTCCTCCGTCTCTCTGGATAGCGCTGCCTTGCTGCTTGTACAGACATCGCCCTGCTAGTACGCTTGCCAGTCGCCTGAGCATCCATCTCTCAGCCTCCTGCAGGCGCGCAGCTGAGAGCAAAGAGACGCCTCGCTAGATAAGGGTGACGTCGTCCTAGATCGCTGCAAGCTCTACAGAGGGTCTGTCATTAGTCTCCTCCTTTTGCATCCAGAGCACCTGCTCCCATAGCACCTGCGCAGCCTCTGCAGCAACGCCCTGCACCATCCTACAGAAGCGCGCAAGCTCAATTGGACGGCCCTTAATAAAGAAGGTCTGCCGGTCTAGCGACCACCACATGCTGCCTGCAATGCTGCCTGGCGTGCGCAGCGACACATACTTAGCGTACGCTAGCAGGCTCAGCATCACGCTCATGGGGCTGTGTGAGCCATCAACAAGGTGGCAAGATCGCTGCTGCAGCAGCACGCGCGTCTCTGCTGTCCCCTGCTTGTCGCGCTGCTCAGAGGGGAGGAAGGCCTCAGTGGCAAGCACTCTCACGCAGTACACCAGCGAGCCAAGCAGAGAGGAGTACTCTGGCGCCGTACGCAGCCGCAGCGTGTCTAGGTTAACACCTAGCGCTGCGAGGAAGTGGACAAAGCCCCTCTCAAACGGCTGGTGGCAGACATCCTGGCAGATGAGCTCCTAGGACAGCCGCAGCACATACTTGCGCACCTCTGGTGCTGTATCGGCGGTCTCTCCTCCTTTGTGCGAGACAATGCTCCAGAGCCTCCTTGCTGCCTGCCTCTGCCTGCCGTGCCAGGGGAAGAGGCAGGCAATACTCTGCAGTCCCCTCTCCTGCTGCTGCTGCTGCTCCTCCTCCTGCTGCT